>PVLD010007481.1:0-91262 GCA_004027595.1 Dinomys branickii | reverse complement strand
TCTCACATTTCAGGGACATCTCTTTTCCAGGCCCATCACTGACCCTGCTATGAACCCTGCCACAAAAGTTGTGCAGAGACAATGGAGAGGACCTGTGGTTGGTTATTGGGCCAGGTCACAGCTCGAAGCAGTGAAAATACTGCTTGTCTTAGGAAATGGGACAAGAGGCAAAACAACTCTCTCAGTTGTCCCCTCATACCCTCTGGGAGGCTGCGTCAGAAGTGGGAGGAAAGGGCTCAGTGGCTGTGGCTCTGAGACGGGGTGCTTTCATCCTGAGCGCTCCGTGCCCGGGTGCTGTCTGCCAAAGGCAGTGGTGTGGCCATCTGCAGGGCAGAGGCCTCCACTGGCCTCCATGCACGGGTAGTGCCATGCTTTCCCAGGAAGAAGTAGCTGTTCCTGCTGGCCCTGTTGTTTCTAAGGGTCAGGGCATCAGGCTTTCCCAAAGCGCAGGTCTCTCATAGCTAGCTGCCTGAGCCAGGGCTGCGGTGGGACGAGAAGCCGCACCGGGCTGGGAACTCAGTCTCCCCAGAGCCACACGGTGTTTCTGCTGAACAGCTCTAGCCTATGAAAGTCCCTCTGTGTTGCTGCCACCAGGTCCCCCAGTGCGTACTGCTGGAAGTGTGGGGCGCATCACCCCTGCATCACCAATGTGCCCCCATGCATCTTGGTTCCATAACTGGTCGTGGATGACTGCCGTTCTCACGTGGCCCTTCCTGCCACCTTTTTAGGCATCCCTCTGCCACTTGCCACCACCTGTGTGAGCTGAACCAAGGCCAGCTAGTCCCCAAGACAAGTTGCAGGCACGGGACAAGGAAGTGGGAGTGTTGGGGGCCCAGAAGAATGGGTTGTGCCTGCTGGAGAGGTGTGGGAGGGCTCAGGCACCAGGACCCTCCTGGACTAGGGCTGGACAGGGCTCCTTGCCCCTCTCTGGCCATGATCACAGGATGTGAGGGCACAGCTGGGCTGTGGTGTCCAGGGGGCCAGCAGTGTCAGCAAAGACCTGTCATGAGGGCAGCAGCAAGCACAGTTCAGCGGCCAGCACCCAGAAGCAGATATACGGGGCTCGCAGGCAGGACAGACCTTGGAACTTTGATACTGGAGCAACAGGAGACAGGAGGCCTCAGGCAAGGGAGAGGAGGAAAACCAGTGCATGGGGCTGGTGGGGTGTTTGTTAAAGTGTGAGCATCCAGGGGTGAGGAGTCTTCTCTGTGCTGGAGGATATGCCTGCCACCATGGGTCACCATGTGCAGCCACAGTGCAGGTGTGAGTACAAACCTCTTAACCCATGCCGAGGCAGTGAGGCGGCGGAGATGGCTAGAGAGCCCTGATGGTGCCTTGTGGAAAGGGAAAGCTTTGGGAAAGTTTGAAGGCCTGACCTCAGGGCCAGCAGAGGCGGCCACTCTTCCCTGGGCTCCTGAGTGGTAGCCCTTCCATCACATGAGGTGGAGCAATTTGAAAATGTGGAGCCTGCTGCAGCAGGGATGCTGTGCATGTTTGGGAATCAAAGCAAGTGAGGTATAAAGGTGTTTGCTGGGAAAGGAGCACTCTTGACCAGAGCTGGGGACTTGACTCTGGAAGTGCTGGGCAGTGTCCATTTCAGAGCTCTCTGACCTGGACACACTGTCCTGTCCTCACCCACATGACACGCTGAGGCCCTCTGAGGTCAGCTCCACGCAGGCCACACCTCAGGGCCCCTCCTGTGGTTGCAGGTCTCTGGCGGCCACCTTGCGGTCTCTGCTGCTGTGGAGAGGCCTGGGATTCATCTTTCCAGGCTCAGCCCTTCAACTCCACCTGCTAGATGGAGCCAAGACACCTGGGATGGCCATGAAGCACCGTCCTTTGGAGCTGGTCAAGTCTGGTGGACCTTGGAGGCCACTCAGTAGGGGGTACTCAGCAGGGGTCACTGCATCTTCCTGTATAGTGTGGGAGAGTGGGGCACAGGGGCTGAGCTCTTCAGGACCCCTGCGACTACCCAAGAGGCACAGATAGGAGGCCAGAGCTGAGCCTCTGCTTTCCCTATACATACATTTATTTATTTATTTATTTATCTGGTCTTTTTGAGACAGGGTCTCACTGTGCAGTTCGGGTTGGCCTTGAGCTCACTTTGTAGCCCAGGCTGGTCTCAAACTCCCAACAATCCTCCTACTTCAGCCTCCTGAGTGCTGGGATTACAGGTGTGCACCACCACACCTGGCTCCCTACACATTTGAGACCCCCTCTGTGATTCTGTGACAATCCTGAGCCAGTTCTGTGTCATCCCCATCTTCTGAGGCCTGGTGCAGAGAAGGTGGTTTGGAATGGATGGATGGTGGATTGGGTAAGTGTGTGAATGGACGGGTGTGTGATTGCATAGATGGGTGGATAGATGATTGGTTGGGTGGGTGTGTGGATGAGTAGATAGATTGGGTGGGTGTGTAAATGGATAGATGGACTGGGTGTGTGGATAGATGGATAGATGGATTGAGTGTGTATGGATAGAGGGATGGATGGATGGATAGACAGATTGGGTGAGTGGCTGTATGGAGGGACAGATGGATTGGGTAGATGAGTAGGTGGATAGAGAGATAGGGTAGGTGGATGAATGGATGGATAGATGATTGGCTGAATGGTTGGACAGATGGATTGGGTGGGGGGCTGTGTGGGTGGATAGATGGACTGGATGGGTGTGTGGATGGATGGTTGGATGGATAGATACATTAGGTGGGTAGATGGATATATGGATTTGGTGTGTGTGTGTGTGTATGTGTGTTTGTGTGTGTGTGTGTAGATGGATATACGGATTGAGTGGGTATGTGGATGGATAGATGGGTTGGATGTGTGTGTGCATGGATGGATTGAGTGAGTGGTGGGTTGATGCAGACCACTACAACTCACAAGTAAACATGGAAAGCCAATTGGTTAATATTAAATCCTGCTCAGAGCCACTTTGTAGTGGTCTCCATCAGTGGGTGGAGGTATGAGCTCATACTGGTTGCTCTTCTGGATGTAGAGCAGTAAGGGTGCTGCCCCAGAACCAGTGGACATCACAGGTCTCCAAGCAAGGTGCAGTTGACACTGAGGAGGTGGCCCCTGGGGAGTGGTGACAGCTAGGTTTCAGGAGAGGATCACAGTTGCTGAGCAGACCAGGCTCCAGCAGACCCTCTGCTCAGCTTAGCATATTTAAAAATGATGCTCAATAACATTCTGGGTAAACTTTTAAATATTTTTGAAACAACCTGGGCATAAGACTGTGAGTTTTGGCTGGGTATGGTGGCGCATGCCTGTAATCCCAACACTTGGGAGGCTGAGAGGCAGGAGGATTGTTGGGAGTTCGAGACCAGCCTGGGCTACAATGTGAGCTCAAGCTCAGCCTGAACTGCATAGTGAGACCCTGTCTCAAAAAGGCACACACACACACATACACACAAAAAAAAAGGCTGTGAGTTTTATGAAGCCTAAATACAGATCAAATGCTTTGGACAGAAACTTAGGGCTGAAAGTGCATTGCACTGAGGTGTAAAGTTCTCACGAAAAAGGATGTAAAACATCTAACATGTTTTTATGTCGACTACACACTGGAATGGGAATATTTCAGATGCACTGGATTAAGCAGTATGTTGTTGAAGTTGATTCTTCTCACAATGAATTATCCGTGAGCCGTGAAGAGGGATGGAGTACTTCCTGGTACTTGGTATGACAGGAGCGGACCTTGGCATTGTGCTGGGCCTGGAAGCAGCACAGGAAAGCAGGACATGGTGCTGTTCTGTGTATGTGAAGTGTCCTGGACAGGCACATTCATGGAGGCAGAAAACATACTAGCAGTCACCAGGGCCAGAGCAGGTGGAGTTGGTAATGACAGTGGAAGGGGTCTGTGGTTTCTTTTGGGGAGATGGAAATGCCTGAGGTCTAGCAGGTGGGGTTAGCACATGCCTGGCTGGAACACCTTGTTGCCCCCTGAGGTGGCATGGCTGGGGGAGACCCAGAGAGGCCCATCCTGAAGGGTGGAACCAGACATTTATCAGGGTGGCTCAGACTCACAGCCAGGCTCACTCTGGGCCCTGGCCTGTTCTCTACACCATGGGGTACTGCTCCCCCTTTCCCTAAGTGCCACCCACTCCCAGAAGCCAGTGCGGGTAGTTGCATCAGTCAGGAGCACGTTCAGTGGCACTGGGGTCCAAAGTCACCTGTGGGTACAGCTGAGCAGGGCCTGGCCACCCCCATTTGGGCTGGGCCTCACTCTCTCCTGCACAGAGGGGCCTACTGTGCTGTGAGAAGGCTCTGCAACTGCCAGGGTCCACCCAGCTAACTCTGTCTTTCCGCATAGCTTTAATCTCAGCAGCCAAGCCCAGGGTCACCCTGATTCAGTGAGACCCTCAGGAGACCTCTAGCTGTCCCCAGTTGCCACAGAGAAGGTGTCCAGTAAGGCTGCAGAGACTACAACTTAGGGCCCCTTCCATGGACCACAGCATTGTACTTACTTTAGAAAGTTGAAGTAACTTGCAGTAAGAAGTCTCAATTCCACTTTTTCAGATGCACTATGAAGACCCTACACCCAGTAACCAGTGAGGCATACTCTGACTCCACAGTGGGCTGGATGGTCTTCTTTCTACACCTATAATTTCCCAGGAAATTGTGACAGCTGAATTTGCATGATGTAGCTCCAAATGGAATTTGCAAAATGTGTATGTTCCTGGGTTTGGATGTGGGAATAATTTCTTCACCCAGTCATGTTGGGAAGAGTAGAAGCAGCCACTTCTTCCTCTGTGAATGGAGTCAGTGCTCAGGAAGCATTTTCTAGATGGAGGGATGGGTGGATGGATGCAGGAGTCGGTGGCTAGAGGGAGGGAAGGGAGGACAGGTGGATAGAGGCTGGCTAGTTGGAAGGTTGAGGGATGTGGAGATGGTGGAAGAGTGAATGGAGGGAGGGGTGGAGGAGAGGGCATATGGGTGAAGGAAGAAGGGATAGATTGATGGGTAGAGCGACAGACCCCAGCTTTGGTCATCCCTGCACCCCTGAATTCAGCAGCGAGTCTTGCATTTGGTTGGGGAGACCAGGCCTGGGAGAGTGCCTGGTGCAGCTGTGGGGTCCTCTGGAGGGCTGGTGAGGGTCATGAGGAGGTCTGGGTACCTCCGAGCTCCTAAGCCCACAGCATGCAAAGGTGGACCGTGTCCCCACTGGGAACATAGGCCCCACTCTGCCCACTGTCTCAGTGAGGGCAGCTCTCTGCCGGAGCTGGGAGGACGGAGCTGGACTCGGATTTCTCCCGTGTGGCTTCCCTGGAAACCTCATCATCATCTCTTCCTAAAACAAAGCAAGTTACTTGGCCAGAGGCACTGTAGAAGACAACTCCACCTTCAGACCCAGGTTCAGTCCTTCCTCTGCTGGCTGTGACTTTGGCCAGGTCAGTCTTTGGTGAAGACTCAAAGAGCAAAGGCCCTGACCCTTGGTGGGTGGGGCCAGGCCATGGGCGGGCGAGGCCATGGACTGGCAAGTTCCTGGGCAGGGCCAGAGCCTAGAGGGAATGGGCAGGTGGACCGGAAGGTGGAGTAAGGCTGATGACCCTGCAGGTGCTGGTGAGGCTGAGGATGTGGTTCTAGTGCTGTCCAATTCCAGCCGCTCCTGGGTATGTGGTCCCCCTGCCCTAGGGCATCTGTGTCACTCTGCACCCGCACAGGGATAAGCACAGGGGTGTGGCAGGTGGGTGGGTGGCTGTATCCCCATCTCCTCCCCTGTCTGCATGTCGCACCCAAGCACAACCTCAGGATGGAGTTTCTGCCCTGACTCTGTTCATTCACATCTGTGTCACCAAGGAGCCTCCTAGAAACTGTGTGGGTCCACAGGGCAGGGGACCGTCCCCACCGTCCTGGCCGGGAGCTGGGGACCAGGGATGCCCCGGGGGCCATTCTCTAGGCCACACAGACTCACTGAACAGCGCTCCAGGAGGTTCCTAAACCCACTCTAACCGTAGAATTAAGTTGCAGGTTCGCTGACTCCTGCCTTGCAGAAAACAAATTTTCAGGACTTGTCAGTAAGAGACAACATAGGGATTTAGTAGACAGAAATTTAAAGTATGTGCTCGAAGAAATAGAGTGCAGGCCAGAGAGAGAGAGAGACAGAGAGAGAGACAGAGAGACAGAGACAGAGAGACAGACAGAGACAGAGGCAGAAAGAGAGGAGAATTATGATCTGGGTAACTTCATGGGGCCTGGAGGGTCCCCAGGATGGGTGATCTGGGGTGAGCCCCACTTGCAGCTCACCGTCTCACAGCTGTGTCGGACACAAACCATTCGCCTCTGTCGGGCGCTGAGATGCTGATTCCTTGCAGGGTGGCGGAGGAAGTCTGGGGGCGAAAGTGTCACAGGTGAAAAGCCAGCCTCAGAGCCCCATTTACAGGCCGTGTCTTGAAGACACAGAAGAATTTTTTTAGTTTCCCGGGAGGGAAAAAGGTTTGAATAATTTTTGTGTCCTGAAATTGCAGGGGTTTTTTATTTTTTTATTTTTATTTTTATTTTTTTTTCCGGGACCGGGGATCGAACTCAGGGCCCTAGTGCTCAGCGGCAAGCACTTAGCCCACTGAGTTGTACCTCCAGCCTTGCAGGGGTTTTTTAAAGGTACAATTTAAAACTTCTGGTTTTCCTTGCCCCCTTTCTCCCCGTCTATATTTTTTCTATTCTACCTCAAGATCCCCGGGGCAGGCCCTCAAGCCTGGGTCTCTCTACCCTCACGTCCACCAGGGGGCAGCAGAGGAGCGCCCGGAGGGGGCGGAGGAAGGCCAAGGACAGCGAGGGCCAAGGGTGCCCTGGAGAGGGAAAGACACACCCTAGGGGTCTGCCTGGGGGCTAGGCCAGGCCGCTGGAGTGGCGGGGGTGGGGAGGTGGGTGCTGTCCCGGGAGCCTCTGCAGGCTCCACTGGGGCTGGAGCTCGGCCTCGCTCTTGGGCCCTCAAATTCACAGGGAGATGCTGATGCTGTGTGTGTGGGGGGCGCCTGGACTGGCCTCCTCCATTGCCTCTGTGCATAAAAGGCGGCTGCACTCCGCAGAGGCCACCCCTGGAGGCCCGGCAGGAGACCCTCTCTGGACTTGCAGCGAGGAGAGGCTATCACCCAGCCAGATGCCTGCCCAGGCAGGCTGGGGCAGAGGAGATTGGGCTGGGGTGTCTGCCCAGTGTGCCCCCCCAGACAGGCAGGCCCAGGGTTCAGCCTAGTCACCCTCCCTCTAAGGGAGACCCCTTGGGAGAAGGGCTGGGACCTGCCTCGGTCCCGGAGGCATCAGCGAGAGAACTCAGCCCTGGACCCGAAACCGGGATCGTGTAATGCCAGTCACAGAAGCTGCCGTTTACGTCCGGTGCAGCCCCTCCCAGGGTGGCATACCGACTGTCACAAGGCGGTTCTCCACTCCTGGACAGTTCTTGTTCTTCTCCGATGGGAGCGGAGTCTCTGTCCCTCTCCCCGTTACTCAGATGACAAATTCCTCCTCTGACCCAGCTCTGCCCACCAAGACCAGGGAATCTGGCCTGGAGGGGTCCTGCTTGCCCTGGGCAGCGCAGAAGACAGGAAGGGGTTTCAGAGAGTTGGACCACATGTAGCTGGTCTCCAGTTACTCAGCCAGGCAGTTGGATGGGCCCAGAGGGGTTCGCCCTCCATGTCGGTCCTTCCGGAAGGGCCACTCGAGGGTGCCCCGCGCGACAACCGCCTCCCGAGGTCTGGCGGCACGTGGGGGGACCCTGGGACAGCGACTGGCCATTGAGACGAAGGGCGCCCCGAGTCTGCGAGCTCCCTGGACAAAGCCCAGGGTCCCCGCCCGCCGGCCCGCCGGCCCGCCGGCCCGCCGGCCCACGCTGAGGCTCCGCCCCCCCAACTTTGGCTGGCGGCTTGGGGCAGGAAGTGGGGGGGCCTGGGCGGGGCCTGGGCTGTGGGGCGGGACCATTAGATCAGGGACCCCGCCTTCACCCCGCCCGGCTGTGGCCGCGCCCCTCGCACCCCCCCTCCGCGCCCCGTAGCCGCAGAGCCGCGGAGTCGGAGCCCGGAGCGGAGCCGCGGGTCGCGGAACAAAGCGGTGGAGGGAGGCGACCCGCGGCCTTTGTCTTGGCCGGGGCGGGGCGGGTGTGGCCGCGGGGCCCCAGGGCCCAGAATGCGGCTGGCGGCCGGGAGGGCCGGGGAGCGCGGTGGCCAGTGGCGGCGTGGAGCCTGGCCCCGGGCCCCCGCGGACTCGTGCGCCTGAAGGGCGACCGGGCGGCCGCACGTGGGCGGGAGGCGCGGACCAGCCCGCGCGGAGCGGAGCGGCAGCAGCAGCAGGAGGAGGAGGGACGCGCGGCGGCGCAGCGGGGACCCGGGCGCGCGCGAAGCCCCGCCCCGCCCCGGCCGAGCCCCGCGCGGGCGGGATGCCCCGCGGCCGCCGCACTCGGGCCGGAGCGCAGCGCTGAGCCGCCGCCCGCGCGCCATGGAGCAGTGGCGGCAGTGTGGCCGCTGGCTCATCGACTGCAAGGTCCTGCCGCCCAACCACCGGGTCGTGTGGCCCTCGGCGGTGGTCTTCGACCTGGCGCAGGCGCTGCGCGACGGAGTCCTGCTGTGCCAGCTGCTGCACAACCTGTCCCCCGGCTCCATCGACCTCAAGGACATCAACTTCCGGCCGCAGATGTCCCAGGTGAGGGTCGGCGCGCGGGCCGGAGCGCGGGGGCGGTTTGGGGACTCGGGGGGGGGTAGAGACGCGGGAAATGGGGTCCCTGGGCCTGGGCCGGCTTCTCGGGAGGCGACGCCAGCGGCATGAAGTTGGGCAAAGTCCCCTGGGCCCGTAGGGCGCCGGTTCCCTGGCCTGCGCCTCCGGGAGTGGACAGAGACTCTGGCCCGGGGCGCACCCGGCACTGCGCCCCCTTCTGGGCCCGGGCGCTTGGCCCCTCCGGTGTTCTTCGCTTCCCGGGGGTTCCGCCGCGCCGGTGGCCACGGGCTTCGCGTCTGGTAGACCCGGCGGGCTGGGACCTAGCGGCGCGCGCACAGCGCCCACGCCGGGGCGCGCGTAAGGGGCCGGGCGGGGCGGGGTCCTCGGGCAGGGGTTGCTGCAGGGAGCAGGGTGCCGCCCCCGGCTTGGTCTCGCCCCCTTCTGGCCAGGGCTGGGGGCGAGCCACCTCCATGGGGAGTCCTCGGCTCTTCCTTAAGTGTGGCCTTTGTCGCTGCAGAGGCACGCGGTGGCCGCAGGGCCAGGGAGGAAAATGTCCGCTCCGCTGGCCGCAGCTGCTTTTCTTGGCCCCTTAAAGGGAACTTGGGTGAGAGTTAAGTGGAATCGTGGCTCGTAGGCTCCCGTCCATTGCTCTTTGAAGGGGTCCTGGAAGGTAAAAGAGGGTCACCCCAGCCCCAGCCCAACCAGTATGGCCAGGCGCTCCCTGCCTGCTGGGTAGGTGGCCCCTGCCCCAGCACCCAGGGCAAGCCTGAGTGGACAGCGGCCATTCTTGTGGACTTCGGGAATGAAGTGAGTCACCCTGGATCCTGCAGCTCTAGCCGCACTGGCCTCTGCCCTTCTTGGTGTCTGCCTTCCTGGGCGGCTAGGGCTCTGCTCCAGGGTGGATGACAAAGGGGAGCCCTGCGGGGGAAGGAGAGAGGCGCCCCTGCAGGGACAATACTCCAGGACGCCGGCCCACCCCTGAGAGGGAGTCTGCAGGGCCTCAGTGCTTGCCTGCAGTCTCGGTGACAGCCCGGGGTCAGAGTGCGCGGCAGTGCCGTGCATGCTCCTCTGGACTGTGCTCACAGCTGGAAAGACTCACCCCACTGTGAGTGGAGAGAGGGCAGCTGCCCGTGGCACAGCTGGGCACTGACTGCAAGGAGGCTGGGGCGGACAGAGGCTGGGGTGGGTGGAGGTTGGGAGGAGCTCCGCCAGGCCTGGGGGAGTCCTCCTGCTGCCCCTCCCAGCTGGGGTTTGTGAGGGAGAAGGAGGAAGGGAGGAAGAGAAGGAGGAGGAGGAGGGGACCCTGGCTGTGGCAGGAGGCTCAGATCAGTCCCTGTGCTAGAAGTTCCAGTGAGAGACCTCTGGCAGGAATCAGCAGTCCTGGCACCAACATGGTCGCCTTGATCCCCCAGCCTGGCCCCAGGATAGGGGTGTTAAGGGGGCTAGGGAAACTCAGACAGGCGTGGACCATGGGCCACATGCTGTCAAGTGAATGTTGTCTGTTAACTCCCATCCGATAGGCGGCATGTTCAGGGCCTCTGTTTTCCGCAGGTAGACATGACAGTTGCACTAACTGCCTCGTAGCCGTGTGCTTGCTTAGGGAAGGCTCCCAATGTCCTTTGCACAGTCAGCAAGTTGGAGGCCTCACCTGGACACTGGATGCTGGCACATGCCGCCCTTGTGGCTAAGGCCTGACCTCATCCTCTGTCCTCTTGTCTTGCATGGAGGGTGGAGTCAGTCCCATTGGTCTTTGTACCTCCCTTGCCAGCTCAGAAACAGCGACAGGTGAGCAGGGTGGGCCAGATGACCCTATGTGCACACTCACAACTAGACAAACAACTTCATGGGCCGCAGGTGGCTGCACGGAGCCGACCGCGGGAATTCACGCCTCTTTGGCTGGCTGCCCTTT
Source organism: Dinomys branickii (assembly GCA_004027595.1). Lineage (NCBI taxonomy): Eukaryota > Metazoa > Chordata > Mammalia > Rodentia > Dinomyidae > Dinomys > Dinomys branickii. The sequence continues at coordinate 80,719 of PVLD010007481.1, read as the reverse complement.
GCTGTGTGGGAAACCCACATTTCTTTGAGGGGAGGGAAGGTGTCAGATGTCGGTCCACTGTGGGTGGGTCACAAGGAAAACACAGCTGCCCTTTCACCTGTCCTGCTGCATGATGCCAGAGGAGTTGCCACCCCGATTTGCACATGGGACAGTTAAAGTGTGAGTGACTTGCCCTAGCTCACCCTGGTAGTAAGTGGCAAAGCTAACAGAGGGGCCACCTGGGATGTTTAAATAAACCCCGACTAAAGGAGCCTTCCCGAACTGTGCCTCGCCCTGCTGGCTTTCTGACTTTCAGTCCTGTGTTCTTTCTGCCTGTTTCCCGGGGTGGCTGGGGCGGGAGGAGAGTCAGGATGCTCTGCAGAGGCCCACTCTGGGGCATACCTGGCTGTCCCTTTCTCCCTGCTGTCGTGGTACACAGTGACCCATCTGGCTCCAAGGTCTGCTGTGTGTTACCTGCTTAAACACCACACGGCTTCCCACAGCGACATCCTGTTTTCTGAGGATTTGGAGTTCCCCTCCCGCTTTGAGTTTATCTTAGCTGGGTTGTTGGCCTGAAGGAGCCTGATAACATGCTGTTATCGAGCAGCTGCTGTGCACAGGCCTGGGTACTGGGAGAGGGTCGCAGAGAGACCCCTGTTACCTGCTTTGTTGTGCCCTCTTGGAGCCAGCAGGATGCGCTTTATTTTATTCAAAGTGCCTGGAAGCCACCTTGGGCTCAATTAAACCAATTAGGGGTGGCCAGAATCTGCTGATCCTAAGGAAGGCCCAGTGCATCTGGGGTGCCCGTGCCAGCTGCTAGCCTCGAGTTTGCTTTTGGTGGCTGCTTCAGGGGACAGCCAGCTCGGTCATGTCCCCATCACCCTGGTGTCCGTCTCCCACTGGATGCTGGTGGTCTCTCTGCAGGAACACAGCAGAGCAGCCTGGGCTCATAGCTCACCCTGTGGCTGACCCTCCGGCCTGGCCCCTTTTGCCCCCTTTTGTGTCTCTTTTCCATCACTGTCCATCATGTGCAGTGCCCCTAGTGGGAAGATCTGCCTGCTTCATCTTGGTTCTCCATGGGGATCCGGCTCAGGGACCCGCCTTTAGGAGGTGTCCCTGTTTCTCTCTCATGCCTCCTTCTGGGCTCCACATACTCCAGGTGCACATCTCTAGCTTTGCCCTTTGTAGGCCTTGTCCTGTCACACACACCACCTACCCTGTGCTGTGCTGAGCTCAAGACCTCGGTGTCTGGTGCAAGCAAGAAGAGTGCTGTGCCAGGTGTGGTTGCCCTCTGTGGGTTCCGCAGAGTCTGGCCTCGCTGTGTGGGACGTTCTTCCGTCCCTCTGTCCCGCCCCAACCTAAGGCCAGCCAGAGGGTGACCACAGGGTGGCCACTGGGGACAAAGGGTGGCCGAGTATAAGTGGGAGGCTCCCTGCTGGCCAAAGTCCGTGATGTAGGGATTTTGGGGCACAGAGGAGACAAAGGAAGGCCCATTCTCAGGACAGCAAGGAACCTTTCTTTGTGGTGGATTTTTTTTTTTTTTTTTTTTAAATTTGCAGACAGCTTGGGCCTTTAGCAAAGTTCTCATACAAATAACTTTCTCTTGAGCCATTTGCCTGTAAGTTGGCGGCTCCATGCTGTGCACCGAATGTGCCGCATGTTGCCTGCAGACAAGGGTGTTCGTCCCTGTGACCGTGGCTCAGCCATCAGAATCCAGCACGGGCAGCGATAGGTGACCTGAGGTTTCTGGTCATCCTGCTGCTGCCTTGTTTCCCTCCAGCCTTGCTCTGCCTTTCTTGATTTCTGTGACCTTGACACTGTGGAAGGTCACAGACTCTTTGTTATAGCGTGTGCCCCCCTTAGGGGTTGTGGAGGGACCTGGTGCTTCTCTGTGATCAGATTTGGGCTGTCGCCTGCAGGGAGGGCCCTTGCCGCTCCTGTCCTTTTCCTTGGACCCCAGCAGGTGGCCCAAGAGTTAGTTAGATTTGTCCTGTTGCTGGGATGCTGAATTTAATTTCTTGGGGAAGATGGATTTACCCAGAGTTCAGCACTGCCTGGCTCTGTCCGTGTCCCCGCCCCTAACACACATCTTCAGGCACTTTGACCAGTGTCAGCCCCCATCTCCCTTCTGCCCCCTCCTCCCCTCTCCCTCAGCCTCTCTTCCCGCCTTCCTTCTCTTTTACTTTCTTCCCCTCCCAGTTAGGGTTGTGTTTCCTGTTTTATTCCACGGGTATGATCTGTCACTGTCTTCACTTATCTCAGGCGCAGTCACCTCCGGGCTGGCCGGCGGGGCCTGCCCTGGCCACTGTCCGGCCCCTTCTGCATCTCCTGGCCCTTGCTGACCTCTAACCTGAGATGTTCCAGGCTCTTCTCCTGTTTGCCTTTGTCCCAGCTTGGGAACGGCTGTTTCTCCCCCGAGCATTGCTTGCTTGGTAGTGGAAGGGGGCATTCAGAAGCCAAGGTTGGGTGAGGGGTGCTCAGGGCTCCTGGGGTTCCAGGCCCTCTCAGTATCAGGCCAGGAATGGTGTATATGTGTCTGAGTGTGCACACACGGACGTGTCTGTAACATGTGTCCACACATATCCTATATATGCTTGTTTCTCATTCATATCAGTGCTGCCAAATAGAAATATAATGTGGTTGTACCTATCTTTAAAAATGTGGGGGTCAAGTGACTCATATCTGTAATCTCAGCTACTTTGGAGGCTGAGGCAGGAGGATCACAAGTTTGAGGGCAACTGAGCAGCTGAGATCCTTTTGTGAAGTTAAAAAACAAGTAAAAAAGGGCCAGGGCTGCAGCTCAGTGGTAGAACACTTGCCTGGCATGTGTGAGGGCCTCGGCTCAATTCCTAGCGCTGCCAAAAAAGAAAGAAATTCTAGTAGTCATATTAAAAAAGTAATACTGATTTTAATAATGTATTTTATTTAACCAATGGAGTCTCAAGTCTCGAAGTGGTGAAAATCAGATTTTTTTCTTTTTTTTTTTTGAGACAAGGTGTTGCTGTTTAGTGCAGACTGGCCTTGAACTCACTATATGGCACGGGTCAGCCTTGAACTGGAGGCAATCCTTCAGCCTCAGCCTCCCCAGTGCTGGGATTACAGGCATGCATCACTACGCCCAATAAAAGGTCTTTGAGTGGGGGTGTAGAAATTTCACTCTTACAGGATGAGTACAGACGTACCGTGTCCGGTACAAAATACAAGCACATGCCTGTGATGTTATAATTTCTCGAGGGGAAGGTGATTAAGAAACCTGTCTGAAGGGCTCCTTTGGGGTCAGTAGTGAAAATGAAGGACCCCAATTTCCCATTGACTGTGTTTCTCCCTGGCAGGGTGGGGTGGCTGCTGTAGGAACTGCTTGGGTGGGTAGGTGAGCAGGGGTCCCGAAGCCCTGGTCCAGGTGGGAAAAGAGCCTGCGTGTGAAGTCTTCCTAGGTTCTGGAGGGCAGAGCCTGGCGTCCTGGTGGGTGACCGCGCCGTGGGAATCAGCTAGGAGAGCCTGCCTAGGGCTCTAGGATGGATCCAAGGAGGCTGTGTGTGGCTAGGCAGCGACCTGTCATGGTTTGGGCTTTGTATAACTGGAAGCAGGACCTGCTGGGGCCGCTCACCTTCCAGAAGGCTACTGGGTCCCAGGCTGGGCCAAGGGCTGCCGTGGTTTGGGGACACTGCTTGTCCTGGCCACCTGTTCCTCGCTGGCTCTGGCTGTCTATGGGCTGTCTGGGCAGGGGCAGGGCTGAGGGCCGAGTCCGTGTGGTGGGGCTGTGGTTAGCTGTGTGCCCATGCCCAGCCTCCCTCTTCCCCGGCCTCGAACCTGGTCCTCTCCCCCACCTGCTCTGTGCTGAGCTGGGGAGGAAACACAGGGTTCTGTGACGCAGAAGGCCCTTGGCGTGGGGGAAGCCCCCAGCGCTCTGTGGGCGGGGCCGGCCTGCTGCCGGGAAACCCTATGTGGAGAGAGTTCTGAGTTTCATAGCGTTCCCACATCACGCGACGTTATTTCTTTGCCCTCCAAACATTTAAAAACGTGAAGACCGTTTTGGCTTGCAGGATGTTCAGGGCCGTGGAGATCCAAGCAGCAGACCCTGCAGAACTCTGTGGTGGGCCTGCCGGCTGCCCAGGCTGACCTCTCCTTGCAGTGACTGTCTGTGCTCAGCTGCACACTGCATGTGACTCCGAGCCTCGCTGGTCACCCCTGCCTGAGGTGCCCCATACTCTGCAGGCTTCCCCTAGGTCTCCCCCACCCCGGTGCTCCCCAGCATTGGCCCCTAGGCTGCCTCTGGGGCTTCCCAATGCCAGCCTCTGGCCTTCGGCCCCCCCTGAGCGACCCCCTCTTTCTTGGTGCCTGGCTCCTGCACCCCTCTGCCTCCTCGCTCCTGTTGTCTGTGTTTATCTCAGGTCGGGCTGGGCAAACGGGAAGGGTCGGAGAGAAGAGAGCAAAGAGCAAGGCTTTGTTCTTGCGTGAAGAGCCCCTCTGACGGCCTCGCCCCTCCTCGGCCCTGCCTGGGACTCTGTGGCCACAGATAGCTCATCAGAGTTATCAGCCACAGTGAGCTGCCCGAGTGGCTTGGCAGGGCCACCTGGCTGCCCTCGGTTGACAGGGTCCCCTGAGCTTGATCTCCTTACCTGAGATGACAGTGGCTACCCCAAAACTGTCAGGAAGATTTGGGATGAAAATGTGTGTCTGGGGCTAAGGACTCTGCACCTGTCCCCAGACATGGGGTAGCTGGTCATTCCCGCAGGTGGATATGGCCCTAGCTTCCTTCCTGTGGCATCTGGAATCGAGGCCCCAGCAGCAGCTGCTCCCCTTCACCTCATCCCCTGCCCCACTGGCTGCCCATGCCTGTGGCACACAAGGAGGGCTCTGTCCCTGTCCCTGTCCCACCTGTCTACAAGAGGCTTCTTGCCCCATAGGAACGGCAGGTCCCAGCCACAGTTCAGTCTGAGATGGCACTGGGGACCTGAGGTGTCACTCCAGGGTCAAGGTGGGGATACCCAATGAAGGGCCCTTGTACCCTCGCTTTGCTGCTTCTAAGCAAAGGCTCTGGGGTGGGCTGGGGTGGGGTGGGGCAGGGCTGGTGGGAGATGGGGCTACAGGCTTTGCTGTTGGTGGGTCAGGGCTGTGGCATCCCTGGGCGTGCTGGCCTGGCATCCCTGGAGCCTTGGGTGACTGCTGGAGGAGGAGGAGGAGGAGACGGAGGTGGTGGCCATGCCCCAGGGCCAGCAGCAAATGGGTGGAAGTGAGAGCCTTGGCCTAGGGGGTCTGGGCTTGAAGGCCCCCGGTTCTGGGCTTGAACCCACCGGAGGGTTTGTTTTCCAGACAGGGCCTGGGTTGGGTGGCTCTGTTCTGGTCACTGGATGCGGGGAGGGACATCACGGGGTGGACAAAGGTCCCAGGGCTTGGCGGGGCTGGGGCCCCCCACTCAGGGCTCGTCTCTTGCCCTGGGAGCACAGGTCACTCCCTTGTTCCCCAGCCAGCAAAACACGAGGCCTTGGTCCCATCGTACACAAGTGAGCAGAGTGGGAGACAGGGCCAGTGCCTGGAGCAACCGGGCAGCTCGCCGGCCGGTTCTGCCCGCTCTGTCTGCCATCTCCTTGCCCTGTTCGTGGAGCACCTGTCACTGGGCACCAGGCCACAGAGGCAGGCGTCTGCACGTGGCTGACTTTCTGGAAGGGGAGGTGGGAGGAAGGTGAAAGGAAGAGGCCGGGGCTGCTGTTCCAGCAGAGCCTCCGCAGCACGGGCCTCCTGCTGGTTGGGGGCCCAGCCTCTGTCTTGTATGCTGTGTGCTCGTCCTGCCCTGCCCATGGCTTGGACTCCAGCTTGGACTCCAGTGCTCCCGGTGGGATCCAGGCTCTGCTCGAGGAAGTCCACTGAGCACTTGCTGTCTTCTCGCCTGTCAACATCCTCTGCTGAGCGATATCCGCCCTCCCGCCCACTTGGGCAGTGTCCCCGGGCAGACGTCCACAGACCCATTGTCCGTCCTGGACCCAGCCCACTGAGCTGTACCTCCAGCCCCGGCCTTGTGCAGTTGGGCAGGGGGACTCCGGCCTCACGTCTCCAAGTGGAGACTCGGGCTGGGTTTGAGTCCCCCTCACCGGCTGCCCTGTGGCGTGTCTTTGTGCCCTGGCCTGGTGGGGAGGGGGAGGGCTCTGTGGTAGGTGCGGCCCCTCCCCCCCGCAACCCCCCCCAGTGCAGCTGGGATTTCCCCTCCATACCCTTACTCTGGCATGCATGCTCACTGAAGGCCTGGGGGACTCCTGAGTGCGTCATGGCACAGCCCCGTGCCTTGGGAAGAAACTATGAGTGATCAAGGCACAGGTTCACCCTGGGCAGGAGCTGCCGCAGCGAGCAGGAAAGTGGCTTTTTAACTGAGCCTTGAAGGACAGGCGTGTAGGGTCAGGGGTGCCCCCAGTCCCCACCATCCTGGCTGCCTCCTGGTCTCCTCATCCTCCTTGTCTTGCTGTCCCCTCTGCCCGGTCGCTCCTTATTTGTAGTCGGCTCAGCGGGACCCTGGGGGCCCCGCCCCTTGGTGTCTCTGTCCCTCTGGCAGAACTGCAAAAGCCCCGCCTGCCCTGTCCTGGGACCTGGCCTTCTGCTGGGTGTTTGAGGCTCCCTGCAGGGATGGGGAGAAGGGACAAGGTGTATAATGGGCACCTCTGCCCTGGTCCCTGGGACTCCTTCCTGCCTGCGATGTGGGGTGGGATAGCTTTGGCACCTAGGCAGCCTTTGTGGGCAGGGCTGCTTGGGGGTGTGCGGGTGTGGGATTCTCTGCCCCTCTTCCTGCCACGGATTCGCCAGGTGTCTTCTCTGAGGTTCCTGGGCTGATGCTGGTGTCTCTGGCTCACAGTGGTACTGGGGTGCAGCGGGTGATGGTGTGGCCATGCTGGGTGCTGGGCCAGGCAGGACCAGATCTTTAAGGATGGGTCCTGGGCTTCTGTGCCTCTGGACACTGGGGGACTCATCCCAGTATCCCCTGGCTGTGTCCTCCATGTGCTGTCCACAGTCTTGCTTGAGCCAAGGCTGAGCTACCTGGGGTCCCTGCGGGTTCCCTTTGCCGCCCCAGGATTGGCTTCCCAGATGCCCCCCTGCTTCCTCTTTGACTTGGCACTTTCCTGGTGGTGGCAGGGATGGAGCCCCTCACCTGAGCCGGCTCAACTCAAGATGAAAGAACACTGGCCTGGTGGCGCTGAGCTCTGGGGTCACCTATTCCAGGTCTGGGTCCCAGTGGCCTTAGCTTTGACAAAGATGTCACTTTGCTGAGGCTGCCTGATGTGGGCTCTCTCTCCTTGGAAGCATAACCCAGGCCTCTGAGTCTGGCTCTGATTTTCTCTGGGAAGCCACACCACCCTGCCCTGCCGCCTCCCTGTGCCTGCTCCGAGTTCCATTGACAGGTCCTGATTTTAGCAGCTCCCGCAGAGGGCGTGTTCCAGCTCCACTGGTGGCTGGGAGACAGCACAGCACTGAGTGTCTGCTTTTAATAAGGAGACAGAAAGCCGGGGATGTCTTGGGGGCATTGGGTGGTGGGGCTGGTGGGTGAGCACGGATGAGCAGCACTCCTGTGCATCGGAGGATGAGCCGTGTTCCGGCGTGAAGCTGGGTGGAGCCTCCCCTGCACAGTGTGCACACGTGTGTGTATGTGCACGTGCGTTTGCACATGTGTGAGGGGATCTGGCTGGCCTGCGGAGTCTCAACTGGTTTCTGGGCTGAGTGTGTGGGGGTGTCATGAGTGTGGATGAGTCACGGTGGACTCTGGGGTCAGGAGACTGGGCCTGTTCCTTCCACACTGTGCCGAAGGGTGGAAACTGTCTGGTACATCTGGGTGGGGCCACCCTACCTTCTTCTGGTGGTCTGGGGTCTTGCATGGCTCACAGGCTCTGAGGGACCCATTTTCCTGCAGTTCTGCCCTCTTCTGAGGACTTGTTATAGGACGGGAGCCACCTTTGATGTTGGGGACAAGCCTAGCCACCTCCCTGCCCAGAGTTAGGGCCCAGGTGGCCTGGGCATGGTGTGTGACGTTGCCAGCTGGAATTGTGGCTGTGGCCTTGGTGCTGGGTTTCATCCAGCCTGCATGTTGGGTCCCCACATGCACGAGTGGTTGTTCCCAGTAGCATGGGAAACAGCTCATACTGGAGGCCTGTGTGTCATGCCAGTGTGTCACAGCTATGTGTCCCCTACCCTGGTGGTGTGGCTCTGGGGCCCAGCTCTTCCTGTGGCTCTGTCCTCTGTGGCCTGGGACACACCGGCTAGCACAGGGATGCTGCTGGAGGGTGGGCAGGCAGGTTTTGCCACAGTTCATGCTGGAAGAGTGTGAGCAGGAGGGCCTGGCCCCTTGGGCCCCGGGATGTTACCTGTTACCCCTTGCGGGCCGGGCTGCTACAGGTGCCCCTGGGATGCTGATGTAATCATAGTTAGACCGGGCCAGGCACAGGGCCCCCTGCATCGAGGTAGCCCCTCAGAGCAGCAGCCACGGCTCTCCTTTTGATGGCTCTGGACACAGAGCCCCAGTGCTCAGAGCACCCTTGGGAGAAAGTAGGCTGGCCCCCACCCTGCAGCCTTAGTGCCCTGTCCCATGAGGTGCCAGCCGGCTTCCGGAATGCCAGGATTTGTACCCATCTAAACACTGCCATCCATAATTCATGTGCTGGCAACTGTTGTCTTTTTTTTTTCTGAACTCGTGTGTGTAATAAAAATTTTTTTCACAAAAGGGAAGATAGAATGTCGGTCTTCACACCACTCCCTGCTCATGCAAATAAACCTTGGGAGGGATCAGCCTGACATCTCTGGGTGTATTTTGTGGTAATTTAGCTGCTTAAACGAAACATCTGTTAGCTGGTGAGGCCCAGGGAGAAGGGGCTGTAGTTGTCGCCAGAGCAGTGGGGACTATGGGGGGGCTGTCCCTGAGAGGATGGGGGCCTGGAGCAGTTCACTTTCCCTAGGACACCTACTTCTGTGTCTAGCTGGCCAGAGCCGGTGTGGGATGTGAGGTGTGAGGCCGCCCATGTCTGCAGCTCTACCCGCCTCATAGGGACCTGATGGCCACAGTAGAGTGTCTCTTTCAAGGAGAGGAGGGTGCCCTGTTGCAGGGGTCAGGGCCCCACCATGGCCATGGCCGTGTGTACTTGTGGACATGCTTCTTTACTGGCTGCCCTGAAGGAGGGACTGTGTGGAACAAGATGAGGGCTGGAGAGCCTTGGGCCATGTGGCCACAGCCCTCGTGGTTGGGTCCTGTCCTTTGCTTTGGAGATGGCTCTTTATGTGACATGCATTCTGGGGCTTGGCAGGCACGGTTTCCATCTTTGCAGTTGGCTGTGTGGTGCCGTGGCCAGCGCTGTTCAACTCTGCTAGGCACAGCTTGGGCAGGGACCAGTGGGTGAGCCCTGGTTCGTTCTTGGAGGACCCTGCAGACTTTGGAGGAAGGGAAGGCATGCAGGCAGGGAGGGTGGAGGCCTGGCACTGCAGAGGTAGTGGGTGCTGAGGTTGGGGTGCTGGCCCTTCTGCATGCCTGTGGGAGGTGACAGGAACCAGGGCTTTGGTCTTGAAGGAGGCAGGAGGCAGAGCAGTGGGTGGGTGGAGGGTGTGCAGCACCAGAGCCATGGGCGTGGTGAGAACATGGTGTGCTCTGGTCTGTGGGGCAGGCGAGAGGGGAGTCTGGGAGTCTGGGAGGCCAGGTGGAGATGGATGTGCTCTGGAGGTCACGATGAGGGGCAGAGGGAGTGGTCAGAAACAGGCAGGAGGGCAAGAGAGTGTTTGGCGGGATGTGGGTGATGGGGACCTGGCGTGGGGTGTGGGCTGTGTGGTGATGGACACCTGTCAGGCCCTAAGCTTTCAGCTGCTCTCCTGTCTTTGTGACATGGACTGTGGTTGGTGTCCAGGTTTGCTGGACTTGGGGGTAGGTGGTGAGTGGTCCAGGAGGCTGTGATGGTGATCCCAGCCTGGGTGACGAAACTCAACAGCCTCTTGCGGAGCAAGGTCTGGACGGGGGCTTCCGTGAGTGGCTCTGGTGGGTTCCTGACGCTCTCTTCTGGTGTTCATCATGTTCTCTGCTTTGGCAGCCAACGCCAAAGGCTTAGGCTGACTTTTGAGGCCTCCTTTAATTGCTATTGATCCAGTAAAGCTTTAATCAAGAAACGACCTCACAGTGGTTCTGCTGAAACTTCTGTGCTAACCTTGTCAATTTCTTGGCTAGGAGCATTGGCTGAGGACTGGGGACCAGGCTGAGTCTTCAGCCCAGGCACCAGCTGCATGGCTGATATCCTCATGGCCCAGCTTGGGCCACTGTCCTACCCTGCTGCCCCCAGAAGTGAACCCCAACTGGGCCTGGCCCCGCATACTTCTCTCCTCCTCTGCAGAACTGAGTCTTTGAACCTCATACTTTTTGTGGGTTTTCGTTTTCTTGTGGTCATTTAAAATGTACTTTTGTACAATTTATCATAAAAACAGGCACGCTAAATTATACACATGCACATGCATATGTACATTTTTGTGCATGTACCTTCATATACTTTTAAGCTTATGAGTCCTCTTACCACCTGAAGGATGGCTCTTGGCAATTACTTGCACTGTCTTGTTTTATTTGTAGGTCAGGGACTCTGCCATATTTCATATGTGGAAACCAACTCTCCCTTTCTTCACACCAAGCCTTTGCATCTTCCTGTGTACCCAATTTCACCCATTCCACAACTGTTTTCTCATGTTCAGACATGGTGACAGGGTGGAGGGTCAACTTGACTGGCTTTGGGGTCCACTCAGGGTTGGTGGAGCTTACTTCTGGGTGTGTCTGGGTGGGTCATGGAGGTGTGGCCTTGGGGGGTGGCTCTGTGTCTGGTCCTTGGCCCCTTCCTCTCTGGCATTGGTTGCCATGAACTAAGTACTTTTGTCCCACCATGCCCTTCTGCCATGTTCCTGCCTTGGTTGGCCTGCCATGGACCGAATCCTCCAAAACTGGGAACCTAATTAAACCTCTCCTCCTGTAAGTTGTGTCAGGTATCGTGTGCTGGTGACAGGAAAGCTGATGACTACAGATGTGTTTGAAATCAGGTGTGTCTTGGAGCTGTGTCACCAGGGCCGCGGGAGTGTTACAGGCAGGTTCCCTGTGTGCCTAAGTCAGGCCCGCCTGACATCTGATGAAAGAACCTTGGCTGTGATGAAATGGGACATTTTGCACTCTGGTGTTGAGGGGCTGCTGGCACGTGAATTTCCAGGGGCAGCCGCTTGTGATGGGTGTCTGAAGCCCTCCTGTTGTGGAGGCCTGTCCTGGGGCCTTGTGTGGGGGTGGACACGAGAAACACTGTGAGTGGCAAGGCCAGGCCCTGCTGGCTGACTCCAGTGTGGAACTCATCTCCGCAGGCCCTGGAGATAGTCTAGGTCCTGAGGGCAGGCTGCATGGGATTTGTCCTCTGGGTGTCCTTCCCGCTTGCTCACTGTCCTTGTGTCCAGGGGAGGTTGGAGGACCAGCTTGCTCCTGTAGTGTTGCCTGCCCCTGGGGTCCCTTACTTGTCCCTCTGCCTGAGTGAGGCCCTGCTCCCAGCCTCCCAGCTGTTCCTGAGGGTTACAGGGGAGTTGGTGCTTGTGTGTGTGGCCCTTCCCTCTGCCTGGCCTCTGGCTTCCATGAGGCAGTCCAGTGGGACCCTTCCATGAGGTTGTGGCTAAGGAATGCTCAGGAGGGGTGTCCCAAGGACTGGGGAGGGAGGGACAATGCTGAGGTCCTGGCAGAGACCCTCACAGGGCAGGGAGTCAGGGTGAGGCCTGGGCGGTGGGTGGGTCTCACAGTTGGGGTTTCCTAGGTCTAGGTCTGGAGGGAGCCAGCAGTCTGGGTTCTTCTCCTGGTGGTCAGCCAGCCTGTGTAGATGCCTCGTTCTGGCCACCCAGCCCTTGCTGAGATCTCATGGCCAGCTCTCTCCTTGGCCAGCCCTTGGGCCTTGCATCCAGAAGGTGGGGGCGGGTGTACAGGCCCCAGAGAAGGAAGGGGAGCGAGTGGCAGGGGCGCTCCACTGTCTGGGGTCTCAGGTTCCCAGAGGCTGCCAGTATGGAGCAGGGACTCCTGCACTGAGGGGCCCTGGCTGTCTGAGAGCTGCCTGGCCTGTCTCCCGTGATGGCCCCAGTGCTCCCCTGGAGACTCATCTAGGTCAGAGGGCCCGAGGTATAACATTCAGTGGGCCAGGGATGACTTGCTGTTAGGGACACTTAGTGGGGAAGCAGAGGTAGCCTCTCATCTCCAGCCAGCTGCAGCAGGTCAGCAGCGCCCTCTGCAGAGAGCACATTGAGAAGGGTGGGAAGGTGGCCGTGGCCTTGGCCAGGTCTCGTGGGTCCCTGGGTTCACCTGACTGTGTGTGCATGCGTCCACAGAGAGGGATGAGGGCCTGTGACCCCAGCTCACCCTGCCTCCTCTCCTGGAGCCCCTGAAGGTGCCCGCTTCTGCTCCAGCCCTGTGTTCTTCCTGGCACCTCATCGGCCTGTCCTGACTGGCCCTGGTCCCTGGCCAGGCACAGCCAGCACATAGCAGGTGTTGAGATCAGCATTGATCAGCCTGCGGCTGACCCTCCCTCTAGGTTCATGAAGGGCGTGCTGGCCAGGTGGTACCCCACAGGCTGGCTGCCCCAGGGGAAGGAGCTGCGCCCTGCTCCCAGGCATTCCTTCCACCGGCCTCCTCTGTTGGCAGGCGTGGGCTGGGCCTGGTGCAGAGCAGGGCGGCTGTCCGCTCTCCTTTCCTCTGGCAGATGAGGAAGGCCTGGCTTCCTGCTCAGAGCTAGTTTGCTGGGCCACGCGAGCAAAGCCACTGTTCTGGGAGAGTCCTTGGGGATACACGTTTGCAGCGTTGGGGGCTTCAGAGGTCCTCTGTGGCATTTGGGGTGACCCTGCGGGTGCCAGGCTCTGGCAGGGTGCTGTGAGTCCCCACGTGGCTCCTGCAGGCTCCTTGGCAGGGACTGGGCCATAATTGCAAGGTCAACATCCCCATGGCAAAGGTGCTCAGAGCCCTGTGGGGTCTGTGGGGCTGCTGGTGTGAGGACATCCTGCCCCAGTCATAGGCCAGGGGTGTCCATGTTCCCTGGCTGTCCCTGTGCTTGAGGCCTGTGGCAGCTGCAGCAAATGAAGCAAACCTTTGGTTTGGTTTAAAGTAACATAGCTGTGTCCTTGCAGGTGTGTGCCTGGCTGCCCTTCCTACGGCGAGAGGCCCTGGGTGTCTTCTGTTCTGGCCTCTTCCTGTGTCCTCAGGTGGCCTCTTCTGTGTCCTCCCTGTCTGTCCCTTAGGAAGATGGTGCTTGATGGCCCAGGCCCATCCCGGCCCCGGCCCGTGACCTCCTCTAGAGCCAGACCTCTGGCTCATCTGCGAGGCCCCGTCCCAGCAAGGTCCCCATCTGAGGTTCTGGGAGTTGGGTGTGTACGTTGCTCTTTGGGGGTTCGGGAGTACACAGTAGAGCTTCCTTTTGTCCAGCTGCTCTGGGGGGTGCCTGGACCCTCACGGGAAGTGGGTGACAGGCTTTACCCAGCTTTGAGTCCCACTCCAGCCTGCTGGGGAGGGCCTTGGTGGCCTCAGTGGCTGCGGCTCCTGTGTCTCTGGCTGCACTGCTTTCTCCCTGTCTCTCCGAGGGGAGCTCTGCCCCAGGTTCCTGTGCGCCCCGGGCTCTCCTGGCGCGCTCTACTGCCCTCTCACTTCCCCAGGCTGCTGTCCTCCGAAAATAACACCTGGGGCCAGGCTGGTGATGCTCTGCTCCCCGCTGCCCCCCCCCTCTCCCCGCTGCCCCCCCTCCTCCCTTACCCTCTTCCCCTCTTTCCTCCCCCTCCCCTCCCTCCCTCTCCTTCCCCCCTCCTCGCTCCCCTTCCTTTCCCCCTCCCTTCCTGGGGCTGTGACAAGGGCCCTGCAACCTGGCGCCGGGCAGCGGGCAGCGTAGGGCTGACACGGCTTGGGTGGAGGAGCGAAGGATGCATGATGGATGAGGTGACAGGGTTGGCCCCAAGGGCCTCCTGGCCCCACTGCTCTCCCTTGGTGGCTGGTGACAGCCACATCTTGTGTCGGGGAAGCAGAGAGGCACAGCACTTGCCTCCTCACCATGCTGGCTGGCATCTGTGTCCGAGGGAGCCGGGTGCCTGCAGGGGTGACTTCCTGGGCCACCTGCCCGGCCTTCCCCTTCTCTCTCCTCCTCCTCCTTCCTGCCCTCCTGTTTGCTCTCCTCCTCTTCTCCCTCCTCTGAGCTGGGAGGAGCCACCCACCCAGAGCTGCCGCGTGGGAAAGGCCCTCTGTGAGGAGCTGGCCCTCGTGCAGCCTGGCGCCTTTGCAGAAGTGAAACTTTGAATGCCTGGCGCCTGGGTGGGGCTTGGAGGGTGAGATCCACTGACTGTCCTGGGTGTCCTTCCCCTCCGGGACTCTGGTTGGCCGTGCTGTCGGGGGCTGTTTGGTTCTGAAAGTTCCACTCCCCCTTATGGGAGTGCTGGCTCCTGCATTAGGAGGAATAGACAAAGTTTGTCCATGGGCTGCATCAGAGGCCCCTTTTTTCTCTGTAGGGGAACACGTGTGAGTGCCAGGCTGGGCCTCTGTGTCCCTACCTGGCTGTCCCTGCAGGGCAGGAGACACCGCAGGCACCCTTGGCAGGAGCCAGGCAGATGAGGAGCCAGGCAGGTGAGGTGGTAGGTGGCAGCATGCCCTTCCCATGTCCCCAGCAGCTGTGGACCCTCCTGGGCCCCACCAGCCCAGAGCCCCCTCCCGACACCCCTGGTGCTCTGTGCTGGTGTAACTGGAATTTCCAGCTTCTCAGTTGGTCCTCTGTGCGGAAGAAGGCAGATATCAGGCCAAGGGCTGTTTCCACGCTTCATTGGGGACCTGCTTTGCCCACACCCAGTCCAAGTGGACACGGCTTTTAGGAAATGCCAGAAGCCATGCTACAAGAAGTGACTCTGCAGTGGAAAGGCAGAGTGCCCAGCCCTCCTGCTTCGCACCCAGGGCTGGGTTTGCCACTGCTCCAGAAAGAAGCAGGGACCCGGAGGTCTGGGGTCTTCAGGTCAGGGCCACTGGGTACAGGGTGTGGGTGAGGCCATGCAGGGCCTGGCTTACCAAGTGCAGACTGCCCCACCTTGGCAGGAAGTCCTCCTGACCTCTCTCCGGCCCAGAACACCAAGGCCCCCGGATGGGGGGGCCAAGGCCCTGGGGAAGCCATGCTGGGCACAGGGTTCTGTCCTGCGGCCTCTGCCCCACTGGTTCCTGACCTTTGTGTGAATAGGATGGGAGAGCACCAGATGAGGGTTGTGGTGCCCTCTTGAGAGTCCTCACAGTGTGGTCCACTGACCTCAGACCCCTGGCTGTGGGATCAAAAGTCCTTCCCCATGCAAGGCTGTGAAAAGTTCCTCAGGCTGGGAAAGGACAGTGGTGCCCAGGTGACACAAGATGGGGATCAGGACCTCCTTTGCTCATAGTGCCCCCTTTCTAATTGGAGGAGTGTCCACCTGCAGGGGGTGGGGGCGGGCGTCTGCTTCTCTAAACTTGCATGTACTGCGCACAGATAATAGGGAGATAAAAATGCAATGTTTGAGAAGCAGAAGAACCACGTTTACACCTCGCCCTGCCTGTGTGGAGTCTAGTTGAGCTCTTGCAGCCTCGTCTACCAGCTAGTGCCTCTGCTGGGCTTTAGTGGTTGTAACACACATGTGTGCATGCGTGTGTGCAACGCCCCCACGCAGCGGGCACCCCCCCCACTGCAGCGTGCGTGCATGTCCACCCCGTGCACGTGCGGCCTTGCCAATGTGGTGGGCTCCTTATGAGCAGAGCTGTGTTGTGCCTTGGAGAACGATTTACGTCCCTTGCTGTGGTTGGTGCATGTCCCAAGCCGTGCCGTGGGTGGTGGTGATGGGAGGTCTCCACTGCCTCCCAGTTCCAGCCCCTGGGCCAGTGGGTCAGGTGGCCTGGGTGGTGGCCAGTGGGCAGGAACTCCCAGGGACAGTGTGGCAAGGGCAGATTTGGGACTTGAACCACTGTTCGGTGTGACAGCTGGCTGGACCCCCACCCCGACCCTGAGCACCCCGCCAATTCAGGGGGCTAACTGGTGCTGAGCGCTGTTGTGTTCCCAGAGCCGTGGTCCTCACAGGCTTTCCGACTTCCCCATCCACCTGGGGGTCCTCTGGGGACTCTACACCCTGAAGAGCCTGGGGTGGGGGTGGGGCTGGGGCCAAAAGCCTTTAGGGAGCACCCTAGTGTGGCCATCCCAGCTTGGGGGACCTGGCCAGGGCACCATGGGGAACCTGTGGGTAGTGTGAGTGGCAGAGGGCTGGCACAGAGGCCGGGGACTCCATAGGACTCTTGCCTCAGTCTCTCCTCGCCACTCTCGATTCCTTCCCTGGGGGAATGTGACGGCATTAGAGGCGGCCTTTGGGCATGGTTGGGTCTTGATGAAGTCTTGGGCTGGGGTCCCACCCAGCATCCAAGTCTGCTGCGGGAGCCAAGGAGAGGGGAACACCGCAGCCTGGACACCCCTGACTGGACTCTGCCTCTGGGGCTGGGATCTCTGTCATTCGTCTCCACACCCCCCACACCCTGTGACGGGAGCTGCTCACTTCCTGCACAGGGCCCAGGAAAAGACGGGAAGAGGAGCAAGGGCTGGGGTCACTGTCTCCTCCCAGGACTCGCCCACTTCCTCCTGCTAGGCCGCACCTTTTAAAGGGCCCACCTCTCCATTGTGCTGTGCTGGAGACAATTCTTAGCGCCGGGGCCTTTGGGACATTTCCAGAGCAGTCGGTGGCCGTCGGGGATGGCAGGACTGTCTGTGGAAATTGCTACCACTGACTGTGGGGAGGAAACTGAGGCTCTGAGTGGGCGTGGGGGTCCCAGGTGTCCGAGATAAGCAGGTCCCTGGAGCATACAGACTGCTGGGGTGCAGAGGAGGCTGCGGATGGCCTCTGGTCTCCAGGAGTGCAGCCAGGGCCACCTCCTGCAGATGGGGATTTTGGAGGCGTCCCCAGGGGCTCGGAATGGGGTCTTAGGGTATATCCGGTGTCCCCAGCAGTGGCTCTCACTTGGGGTATGGAGAGAGCAGAGCGCCCTTCCAGAGTGAGAAGTCCCCAGCTCTGCCCCTCAAGTGGTCTCCAGATGTGGCCGGAGCTTGTGTCCTGCCTGGGGCTCCCTGCTGCAATTGCCTTTCTCCTATATTTTCAGCTCAGCAGGAAAAGTTAATGACAAGCCTTGGGCAGGATTTGGTGGCACACGCCTATAATCCCAGCACTTGTGAGGCTGAGGCAGGAAGGATCATTGCAAGTGCAAGCTGAGGTGCTATGCTCAGCTCTGTGTGGAGCTGGGGCATCCAAGGTCCTGGGGGGTGCTTGGAGGACCATGCTATGACCTTGATCGCAACTTTCCGGAGGGGGAGGAGAGATGGAGAAGATGAAGTATCTGGGACAAGGAGTGATTTCATGGATGGGCTTGTGGGTCAGGGTGGCTTGTGGGTCTTTGTTGTGGCTTCACTGCTGCAGAGAAGGGGCCACAGGCAAGAACTGTGGCAATGAGGTGGGGCAGGAAGGGGCACAGAGGTCCACCAGCATTCAGAAGCGGCTCAGGAGGGCTGGGTCTAGGGAGAGACTAGAAAAGCAATTTCCTGCCAGCTTTGCAGAAAACCTTTGCTTTGGCCCTGACCTTGAAGTGTGGACGTCCTGGGCCTCTCTATCCCTCAGTCTCAAGTAAGCCATCAGCCACTGTTGAGCAGGTCTTCCAGGGTGGCTTTTGGGGGAGAGCAGATTCAGAGCCGGACCCATGGTCTGTGTCCTTGGAGCCCGTGGCAGGCTTGCCACACAGTGGGTCCCTGTTCAGTGTCTGTTAACTGGACTGACAGGGACTTGAGCTCAGAACCATCGGTGTCTCCCGCTGCCCACCTGCCCCCTCATGTCCACCTGGGAGCTTTTTGGGGGGGATCTGTCCCAAGTGTCAAAACGGCAGAGCTTGGCAGTCCTCTTGTCTCAGCTTGGGACAGGCCTGGCTGTGTGCCTCCCTTCGATGGGGAGCTTGACTTCTCAGCTGGGCATGTCCGGGCTCTGTGGGTACCTGTGGCCACAGGCACTCTTGCCCTGTTGCTTTTTGGAGGATACCCTGGAATTTGTGGCCTGGGCTGGAGTTTAGGGTCTTGGTTCTGGAATCAGACCTGTCAAGCCCATGTCGCCAGGGCCCTGCCCCCAGGCAGCCAGCTGAGCCACTCCTTGCATTGCCTGGGAAGTCTCCTCTCCTTTCACAGCGCCATCTGGAGTGGGGCGAGCAGGTGGCCCAGTGACGGCCCTGTGGAAGGTGGGGGCTGGGAGGCAGGGTGCACACTGTTAAAAGAGCAGAGATTGGGAAGCAGGGTACAGAGAGCAACGTTCAGGCCACTAAAGGTGCACGTGGAGCCCCAGAGCATGTGGAGTCTTCAGTGTCCAGAGCTCTGGTCACCTCAGATGACCAGAGGGTGGCAGAGGGTCAGGGTATCTTCGGGGGTGGGTAGAAAGGATCCCAGCCAGGCCATGTGTTTGAGTCCATTTTCTCAGTCTTGTCTGGAAGGCTCACCATTCCAGGATGGGTGCAATACTCCCAGAGGCCAGGCAGCATGGGCAGGTGGGTGCGGGGTGCCATGCTGCCAGGAGAGGAGGGCCTGGAGAGACAGAGGCATCGGCAGGCTGGGACATGCGCTGCTCTGTGTGCACCCTGGTGGCTGGGCCCCTTCCTCCTCTTCATGCCTGGGTTGCAGGTGGGACTCTCCCCAGGACTGGACCACCTGCAGACCCTGGGTTGACCTGGGTCCTCCCTCAGTAAGGGGGATTGGGATGGTCCCCAGGCTGGTCCTCTACCTGCAGGGGAGGATAGGAGACTGCTCAGGAGCTGCGTCATGGGGACGGGATGAGCTAGACGGTGAGGCTTTGGTCTGTACAGCATCAGGAGACAAGCATACTGTTGCCCTGGCCCTTCCTGCCACCACGCTGGGCCAACTAGGCAGTGGGGACCCTGCCTGCCCACTTTTCCCATCGCTGCCTGGCCCCAGAACACTTCAGTGGGTGGGCACACAGGAAGCCTGGCCTGGCTCCTGGCTCCTGGAGGAGGAGCAGCCAGGCGCAGCCTTCGAGCCTTGCACAGAGGCTGCTGGGTCCATTACACACCCGGCTGGCACCTCGTCCCCACTGCATGCGCCGTGAGGAAGTGGGCCCAAGCAGAGGACATGTTCCTGTTAAATCGTCCGGACATAATCGAGTCCGAACACTGCACAGATCACTGTCTGCCTGTAGCAGAAGGTGGCAGGAGCTGGGTCGGATTCTTTCTGGGAGCTCGGCCATCAAAGCGTCTCTGTGGGCCTGGTGCTATCACAGCAGCGCTCGGGACAGCATGGGAAGCCCAGCTGTGTGTGCATGGGTGACCATAAGGACCGCAAAACTGAGCAGATCCAGGCTCCTGAGAGCCTCAGTTTCCTTGTCTGAGCTTGACCAGCCAGTGGTTTGGTGCAGTTATGGCTACACCAGTCCCAATGTCTGCATGCTTCTGGCAGAGAAGGATCTGGAAGTGAGGGTCACCATCTGGGCAGTGAGGGGCACACACTGTGGAAGCCCCTGCTCAGTCCCTGTTGCGGGAGAAATGAGTTGCCAGTAGATGTCAGGAACAGGCAGGGGTGCTTTGTGGGGGTCTGTTTGTCTGCTTGTGAGTGCTGCTCTCTTGCGTGGGGTGTTTGGGACCCAGGGGGAATGAGTGGGCCCAGGATTCATGCTGTGGCGCATCTGGCCAGCTTGTCACCCAAGATCACCATGCATCCACCCTGTGGGCCCCAAATTTGATCTGTTCTGACAAGCTGCACCTATTAAACGGTAACGGTGCTGTTTTAAATGGTTGTTGGAAGGAGCGTGGCATAAATAAAACAAGGCATTAATTCGCTTTCCCATTTTTTTATTTTTATTTTTTATTTATTTATTTATTTTTTTTTGTGGTACTGGGGATCGAACTCAGGACCCTGCGCTTGCTAGGCAAGCGCTTATTCCACTGAGCTATATCCCCAGCCCTCCCATTTTTTATTGATCAAAGACATCCTCTGCTGCCAGCTGGAGTTCCGATCAGCATGACTCAACTCGGCGGCTGCCCTGGGCAGCCAGCACCACTCCAACTGGAAGCATGAGGACCGCTTTTGATTGGCGTTAGTTAAGCTGTGAGAGTCCCGAGGGTCTCCGTGTCCCTGGCATGCACTGGAGCCTGCTGGAGAGTGTGACTGCAGGATATAGGGGTTCTGGTGCTCAGAGATAGCTGAGGTTAGGAGAGAGGCTCTGTTCTCAGAGCCTGGGTGCTGCTGCACCACCCCTCCTGAGTTGGTGTCCAGGTCTGTGTCGGGGCGATGGGGCGGGCTCTTCTCCCCACTGTCCTGCTGGAATGGCTGTGAGCGGACAGTCAGGAGTGGTCCCCGGGTGTCTGGCTGACTGCAGTGTCTCAGCCTCAAGGGTCCCTTCTTGTCTGTGGGAAAGGGGCCCAGCATTGTGGAGAGGGCAGAGGTTTTCCCGCTGTCTTGGTTACTTTTCTCTCCTTGCTGAGACAAAATACCCAACACCCAAAGGTAAGGAAGGAAGGAAAGGTTTATTTAGCTTACGGTTTGTGGAGGTTTCAGTCCATACTTGGCTGGCTCAGAGGCAGAGTGGCACATGGCAGAGGGCAAACTGTTCATGGCAGCAGAGCACAGCAAAACAACCAGCAAAATGGGGGAATGGCTGCAAGCAGCCTCCTTTTCTCCCTTACCTTGTAAACAGCCTACCCCCACCCAGGGGGCAGGTAGCTCTCACAGGCACCATGCCCTCCTCTTCCACAGGCTTAGGATGTGTACAAAGTAAGCACCTTGGCTTCCTGCTGAGTCACTCAGCCAAACCTCTAGACTCCCCAAGTTGACAAAATGTATAAACCATAACATCCACCCATTTTATAGATGGAGAAACTGAGGCCCAGGGAGGCCCAGAGGTTGTTGAATAGGAGCAGGTGCAGGGCACAGGCTGCGGCCACCAGGCTGTCAGTGGCAGCTGTGCCCGATGTGGGGGCAAACGAGTGTGCCCACGTGCAGGGGATACTAAGATGTGTGGGGCGATCAGCTGATGGAGCCTTACACATTGGTGACAAGTGTCACAGATCAAGTGATGGTCAAGGCAGGGTCTCTGGAGCCCGGCAGGGGCATCCCCCAGGGGAGCAGCAAGTGGCCTTCTGATGCCACAACCAGGGGCTCCCGAGGGGGCCTGGCCCTGGTGAGGGCTGTAGGGTACCCTTCTCCTCTCACCTGTTTCTTTGTCTGTGCACTGGGGCTCAGTCAGAGTCCCTTTCCGGGATGGACTGGTGGTGGATGCAAAGTTCACCAATGCAGGGAGCCCCAGTTTCTGTGCAGGGGATTCAAAGGCTGGACTTCTTGATTTTCCTAGAGATGTTTGTGTTTTGTTTTGTTTTGAGACAGGCTTGCTCTGTAGTCTAGGCTGGCCTGAAACTCACCATGTAGCCCAGCCTGGCCTTGAATGTGTAGCAAGTTCCCTTCCTCAGCCTTCCGAGAGCTGGGTCACAGGCATGCATGGCCACACCTGCCTCTTGTTTTCTTCTTTGCAAAACCCCCTTCTCCTCTGCTCAGATCACAGAGGGCACTGTAAAGGTTGGTGACCTGGCCTCACAGGGCAGAGCAGCCCAGACCTGCACTAGCTGTGCCACACACAGCTTGCTAGCAGCCTCAGGTGGGCCTAGGACCTCTGGCAACCTCATTCTCCTTCTGTTCCTTGAGAATCCCTGTGTAAGAACTCTGGGTGGCTGTGAGGAGCTGGGAGTGGGGGCAGTTTTGGCCCAGCCCCCTGAGTTCTGGAAAACCCCTGGACTTTTGTGATGGTCATGAGTAGGTGTGTGTGATGCCTGGGGATCAGCATGGGGAGGGACCGACCAGGCCTCGCTGAAGGGATGAGCTGTCTAGGTGCACAGAGTGTGTACAGCGAAGGGCTGGAGGTCCCCTCTCCCCAGGCACCTGCCACTCTGTCTGTATGGGACAGGACATCCCCTTTGCCCACTACTCTGTGACCTGGGTGCCTGGCCTGACCAGGTAGCAGCCTGTCAAACCATGGGACAGAGTGGTATCCCTGCATGCCTTCCAGGGTCGGGGCGTCACTAAACACAAAGTGGCGGGGTTGGGTGCTTGGCATCCTGTCACGTGGTCAGTGCCCACCTGCTTGGGCTGTCTGTGTTCAAACTCAGTTCCCTGGTGAAGCCAGCTGCTGTATGGCCAGCCAGGGAGCCCCTCTTGGGCCTCAGATTCCCCCTCTGCACCCCTGACTCCATTCTGAGGCTGGTCAGCGTCCCTCATAGCCTGAGCTCCAGAGGGCAGGGCGGGCCTGTTCTGTGCCTGGTCTAGCAGTGCCCAGAGCTCATGAGGGTGGCAGGAGGGTCCACGCAGCCTCACAGCCCCTCG
The DNA here is from genome assembly GCA_004027595.1 of Dinomys branickii. NCBI lineage: Eukaryota > Metazoa > Chordata > Mammalia > Rodentia > Dinomyidae > Dinomys > Dinomys branickii. Next base: position 58,355 of record PVLD010007481.1, on the reverse strand, counting down.
CTCCCTCAAGGTTGTCCTCCCCAGCTTGCTGGGTGGTCCTGAGCAGGGCAGGGAGTGGCGTTCCTACCACGGACAGTTGGTTTTACAGCCACATACAGAAGTGGCCTTGGCCCCCTCCACACCTTACGGTTCTTCTGAAGCTGAATGACAGATGACACGGGGCAGTAGCCTGGGCTGGGCGTCTGGTGGAGCCTGGTGGGGACCTGGTGTCTGGCACTAATCTGATTTCAGTGTGATGAGATCTGAGGGCCCGCCAGTGGCCAAGATGGCCTCCAGCAGCTTGGTGAGGCCTGAGTAGGGTGGTCTGGTGGGTGCCAGGTGGCCCTCACCTTCCTGGGGTGTCCCAGACCATCAGCCACCATCACTCAGCCTGGGTCTGCTGCAGGCCCCAACCCTCCTCTTGCCCCAGACCTTCAGGTCCCTTTCTAGAACCTGCCTGTCCCTGCTGTTGGGATGGTGAGGCTCTGAGCAGCCAGGTCCCAGCCAACTGTTTCCCTGGGCCCTGAGGCCTTGTGGGGGGAAGGGACCCCACCTTGGTGGGCAGGAAGGGGCCAGAAATGAGAATGTGGGCTGGGCCATCCCTCCCTCTCCACTGGAGCCTTGGTTTCCCTGATTGTGCACTGAGGGAGGGGGACCATCTTGGTTTCCCAGACGGGCCACTGAGGAATTGTGGATACTGCTGGGGGTACAGCCCTGGGCACTGCCCCACCCCACCCGGCCCACCCAGGGCCCTGTTTTGAAGTGGTGAGTTTGTTCCTGGATCTGCCACCTTCCGCTTGGGTGCTGGGGTCCTTCATGCCTGCTGCTTGTTTTCCTTTGTGTAAATTGGATGAGTAAACACAAGTGGGCCCTCAGGACAGCCTGTGAAATGGGCTGGGCCGCGAGGACCCACTCTGCACCAAGGGGCTGGAGGGGCCGAGAGCCAGTGACCAACCCCTTCTCCCCAGCCCGTCACTCTGATGCCAGAAGTCTTCCAGGCCTGGTCCTGGTGCCTGGGGTGGGCATTGAACACCCCTAGGAGGGATTCCCGAAGCTCAGGCTGGGCAGAGTGGCTGAGGGTGGGGTAGGACCAGGCCAGGCAGAGAGGCGAGGTCCCCAGGCAAGGGACGCCAGCTCATCTGAGCCCAGGAAGGAAGCCTGGCCTTGCCGGCTGTGATTATGGTCAGGACCCATGTAATTAACTCTAAAATGGGAGGCTGAGGAGGCATTAAAATAAATGCTTTGTGGAAATTAGAGACGGCCATTTGCAAAAAATACTTGAGCTAGGCTGGAAGCTGCAGTGTGCACCCCAGAGCTGGACACACGGCGCAGAGTGGGGTGCTGTGGGCCGGGTCCACCCTTGTGGGTCCCCAGGGCATTCCATGTCCTGAGCTGGTGGTCTCAGCCGTGGGGGCCTGAGCTTGGGGCCAGAGCTGGGCCCTGTTGCTTTTCCCGGGGTTCCTGGGGAGTTTGGGTCCAGGCTCTCCCAATTCCTTGTGGCTGCTGGCCAGAGCAACGTCACTCTGGTCCCTGCTCTGTTGTCACGTGGCCTGTGCCCTGTGGGTCCATGTCTCTGGGTTCCACATCTTCTTCTGTGCCTTTGGTCTTATCCTTTTGTTGTAGGAAAGCACACAGAACATACAAATCACACGAGTGTAAATCACGTGGTTTCTCTAGCCTGAGGAAAACCCCTTTTTATAAATAAGAAGCAAAATGAAAGATGGGAAATAGGCAAGAGGGACACATCTTTCAAAGGGGGAAGGAGGGATGGGGAGGGGATAAGACAAGGAGTTAGGGTGTGTTGTGTATATGCAGCAACTTGGTACAGGAGTGTAAACATTATGTACTACACGCTCGTACTGCTGAGGAAGAAGAGAGAGGGAGGAGGGAGACAGAGAGAGAGGGAGGGAGGGAAGGAGGCAGGGACAGGGAGAGAGAGAGAGCGCTCTTCCTGGGCCCAGTGGGGTTTGTGCCCTGAGAAACTTCCAGAACAGCCCTTGGGACTTCCGGTGAGTGGATCCTGATGGTTCTGTGTCCTTCAGAATCACCAGGTCTTCAAGACAGTTCAAGGAGCCTTTCAGATCCACATGGTCCAAAGCAGTAGGTTCCAGCCACATGGGAATTAAAGTAAAATGAGAAACTGAGGTTTCCAGTTGGACTAGCGCTTGGTAGATACACAGTGGTGGCTGCTCTTGGACAGCAGATCTAAAGGATGTCGCTGTCATTCTAGAAAGTTCTGTTGGAGAATCCTGTTCTAGGTTCATGGTGACTATGTAAATGACAGCTCAAATTGTGTGTGGTCCTGGGTTGGGCCCTGCACCAGATTTTTGCTGTTGTGAAGGACACTTCCTTTATGGGGAGTGAAGAAGTGTAATTTTGGTCTGGAAATAACTGCGTGCCCTCTGTGTCACTGAGGCCAGGGAGTGGGGCCTCTGCTTCCTGGGGGTCAGAGATGTGCGTCGGGACCGTGTTCCTGCAGTGTCCCCTGTACTGGGTTTAATATCAACCCGAGTACGTGTTGATATTGGCTCCTCTGTCCTGATGCCCGCTGTCCTCTGCTGACTCTGCCCTTGGTCTGTTTCTGGTGGGCGGCAGGGGCCGTTGCTCTGTAGGTCTCTCCAGGTGTGCAGTTTGTCCCGTGAGGGTTTGGGGAGTGGTCTGAAGTCCTGAGTTATTTTGGGCCATCTCTGCCAGGGTCCCGGCCTTGGACACACCTGTGCTGAGCTGGATTGGGGGCTGATGACCCCATGTGCCAAGTGCCCCTGTGTGCTGTCAGGGTACATGACTAGTGCAGGGAGGCAGGGACACCAGGAAACCAGCCTGCCCTCCCATGCTGTTCTGCTGTGGGTGGGACCCGAACCCAGGGCCACCTCACTAGCTGCCTGGTGAAATTCTTTGCCAGCTGCTTCTGCACGAGGCCTGGACCGGTACTGTTCACCACCCCTCCCCATGCACCTCCCACATGCGCATCAAGCCCAGGATCAGCTGGGACAAGAACTCAGCTGTGGGACAGTGGAGAAGGAGGTGACCCAGATGTGACGTGGAGGTTCTGGCCGTGTGCTCCTGCCCCCTCCCAGGTGGCCACCACTGCTGACTGCTGGGCTGCAGGGCTTCCTGTGGGGTGGTTCCTGGCCCTTTGCTCTGTTGCCTTGTAGTAATTAGGGGTTCTGTGCTGCAGGAAGTCACATGTGTGGCGCACTCTGCTGTCCCCGCTGACCTCAGGCCACGATGGTCAGCATTAGGGTGTGCTGGGCACATGTGGGCAAGGGTAGGGGGTGGGCAGTGGTGAACAACTGGGAGGAGCTGCGGGCTGCTTCTCAGGCACCCTGGTGGGGGACTCAGTCTTCCAGCCAGGCCTGTCAGGCTCACAGCTCTGGACAGCGGGCGGCCTGCAGGGGCACAGCTCAGGGGTTGACCCCAGTTCTGTCGCGGCCCATCTCCCCAGCCATGGCCAGTTCTCAGCTGCCCTCTGGGCTCTCTGTCTGGCCAGAGCAGGGGCCACGTGTGTGCTGCTGTCACCACGATCCCACAGGCCTGCCAGCTTACTCACTGCCTCCTTCTTGCCTCTAGTTCCTGTGTTTGAAGAACATCCGCACCTTCCTCAAAGTCTGCCACGATAAGTTTGGACTGAGGAACAGTGAGCTGTTCGACCCCTTCGACCTCTTTGATGTCCGTGACTTTGGAAAGGTGAGTGGTCCCCATCTCTTGACTCAGGGGTGTGGATGTGGTGGCCAAGCATGGCTGGGCCACATAAGCAGGATGGCGCCGACTGCCACCAAGCCACACTGCATGCCAGGCAGGTGTAGGCCAGACTGGGTTCCCATCTGGAGGGCACAGGAGGTGTGGCTGTCCATCAGGTTGGGGCAGCAGGGTGGTCCCTCCCTGTCCCATGCAGGTGGCCGATGTCATGTGTCTCAGACTTGGTGAGTGGAGGGAAAGTAGGGTGTGGGGGCTCCCACTGATGAAGGGACTTGAGCTGGGCAGGCCAGAGGCCCTGGGGGCCGTGACTTACTGGTGGCTTCCTGCCAGCCCAAATATTGAGTGACTCAGTGTCATTTGGTATTAGAAGCACAGCAGGTCCAAGCTTTTTCCTTTTAACTGAAGGGCTCAGAACCTCCATACCTCTGCATGGACCTGTGACCAGCCAGTGCTGTCCCTAGTGCTCTTGGGCTCTTGCTGCCCAGCCTCTATGATGGGGCAGCTTTCTGCTTGCCAATGGGAGATGGCAGACGCTCTTCGCCTGATTGATTGATTGATTTTTAAAAGCAGCAGCAACGTTTATTTGAGAAATTAAAAGAGAAGAGTACGAGAGAAACTGGCTTGGCAGTGACTGAGCTGGAGCCCAGTAAACGGACAAAGAGGACAAGAGCAGGTGAAGAACACGCTGCATCTGGGAAACACAGCGTGTGCTGTTGTGGGACAGCATGACAGCCTTGCCTGACTGACTTGAGGGCTCTTACTGGGGACTTGGAAAGCACGATTCATGAACTGCAGAAGGGATTTTATATTTGCAGTTGCAGTCGCTGAGGAGCCAGGTCCAGGAGGAGCCTGTCTTTGTAGCCCTGCAGCATTGATGGGCTTGAGTAAGGAGGGCTTCCCGTGAGCAGCCACCTGGGGCTCCTCTCAGTCCTGGCTTCTGTAGACATGAGGTCTGGGAACTCCTGCAAGAGCCCATGTCTGTCTGTGACTACTGGCTCTTGGAAGTTTCTGTCTCTTCTGTGGCCCACAGAGGTCTGGGGCTGCAGGCCAGAGGTATATGTAGGAACTTCGACACAGGTAGTAGCTCGTCTCCCTCTGCCTCAGGTGTCAACTGGCCCGGAGTCTTGAGGCTTGGGTGACGCCATCAGTGCCCCTTCCTGTGAGGAGGTTGCAGTGCCATAGCCTTGTTCCCCATGGTTTGGAGCCGCTCCTGGCCTTTATCCTGGTAAACAGCAGAGCAGGCTTTTCCTACAGAGCCTGTGCAGGACAAGGCTAGTGGGCTGGACTCTGGAGCCAGCCAGAACCACAGATGTGTGTACGTGCATACACATACTCATTCATACTCTTGTGCATGCACATTCATACACAGCTGTCTGCACACACAGCTCTGACACACACATTTACACACTTGCACGCTTGTACAGGTACATACATGTTTGTGCATCACACCTGTGGACATGTATGTTCACACACAGTAGTCATGCAAGGCACTCACAGACTCATGACTGTTCCCACAACCACGCACACACCTCTGTCCACACTTCAACACATGTTCTCACACACACACACACACACACACACACACACACAGCTTGCATGAAAAGGACTGTGTGGAGAGGAGGCGGCGGGCCAAGCCCAGTCCTGGCTCATGGTTAAAATCAAGGGGACTCAGTGTATGATTTCATTTTGCTCTTAATTTACTGCAGCGGAATGTAATGATGTAAGACATACATAAATTTGAATCAAACTGTCATCAGCTGGCCGGCCAACTGTGTGGCCAGGCATTCACAAAGGGACGCCCTTGTCACTGCCAGTGGTTTCACGGGCACTTTGGTGGCTCAGGCACTCTGCTGAGGCTCCATCTCACCTGACCTGGTCTCCCCATGTCTCCCTGGGCCGGTCAGTGGCTGGGTTTTGTTGCACCCTGGCATCTGCCTGTGGGCAGCTGGGAGTGGATGGTCCCACAGTGTGGGGTGTTGGGACTGGAGGTGACATAACTGTTCAGGCTCCCTAGCTGAGCTGAAGGGGATGGGTTCCAGCCTTGTGCACTGCCCTGAGACCCTGGGCCTTGGAGAGGAGTAGGGCTTGAGGTCAGCGGGACATGTGGAGCTGCCTTCCCAGTCCAGGCCTGAGGTTAGGCTGCCTTGATTTCTCACCCTGGGATCTATCCTGTCCTGGTGAGGTCACTTGGACCCATGATCCCCTGCGGGGTATCTGCGGCACGGGACATGAGCTGTGTGAGCCGGGTGAGTATATGGGACGCCCTCGCACCTGGGCTGGCTGCTGTGGGACCCCACGGAGGGCGTCTGAGAGCCAGTCTGAGAGCAAATGCATGTATCACTTGTTGGCAGCGAGCCCCCTGTCACTGCTGCTTCTCCACTCTGATTTGTAAAGATGGAGCACTTGCCCTATGGGGGACAAGCCGGGACCTGAGCTTATAGACCTGTCTCCTAGTAGGCTGGGTGGAATCCCAGCTCTGCCATCACCAGGGAGTGACCTCGACAAGTGACTCAGTTTCCCTAGGGCCTGCTTGTAATGGCAGTGGTGATGTGCCCACGAAGATCTGTGGTTTTCCTAGCTCCCATTGCAGCCTGGGAGGGGACCATGGCTCTGGGCTGCTTCTCAGACTGCACACCTGAGCTGAACCTGGGACCTCTCTTTGGCTGTGTTGTCCAAGCCTGTGGGTGTGGTGGCTGGTGGCTGCATCATCCAGGACTGTGTGCTGTGCTGGTGCCTGGCAGCAGGGAGGTCTCTGTTCCCCAGTGGCAGCCCTGCCCCAGGTCTGTACTTCTACCTGGACTCTGCGGCCACCTGCCTCAGTTTCCTGTTGTTGCCCTCCTCCTTACCCATGTAGTTTTCTGGCCAAAGTAAACTCATGCTTAGCATTTTCATGCAGAGTGAGGCCTGGAGCCAGAGGACATAGGAGGTACTAGGGGGTTGCCCCCCAAGGGGAAGCTGCTGTCTGGAGTCTGACTGGATCTGCTGGTCTCTCCTGATGGCTCTTAATGGTGTTTTCTTGGGACAGGTTTTTTGATCCAATCCCTGTTGTGGACATTTCTGCCATCTGTAACTTGGTCCAGTAGGGACAGCAGTGCTCACTGTAGGTGAGCCCAGTAGGGACACCTGTGCCTGTTTGAGATATGCCACATCAGACCATGAAGTGATGGCCATTGCTCTGCCTTACCTCCCTGCCCACCCCTAAGCTGTGGTGAGTGTCCCAGCCAGGAGGAGGTGGCACCTGTCTCTCTCTGGGAAGGAAGCTCTAGGATCACAAACTGACTGTCACGTCTGGGTGGGTAGGGGAGGCCAGTGGCAGAGGGTTAGTGTCCAGGCCCGGCCTGGCTCTGCCCTCTCACTGCCCCAGAAGCCCATGTTGGTTCTGGGTCAGCGAGGGGGAACGGTCTACAATCTGGGGGTATAAGGGCGAAGGTTTCTTTCTACTCCCTGTCTGGCTGTCTTGCATGCACCTTTGTTAGATTCAGAGTGGGAAGGATCACAGAGTTGCCCTGCCATCAGTCTCAGGCTGGCGTAGAAAGTGCCCTCTTTCCCCTGTTGCTTAGGAGGTTTGGTGCACCTCAGGTATCGTCCAGGTTCCGACCTTAGTCCTTTGTTTTCTAAACAGCTGCCTTTCAGCATCCAAAGTTTCTCATGTGGTTGAGTTCTTCCCTGGGTAGACAAAAGACATTTATGTCCTCATTCGTGCACTCACACACTCACTCATGCAGTCACTCCGCTCACTGGTCCATACATGAGTCATCGATCTCTGTATCCCCGCACCCCTTTCTCTTTTCATCTGTTCTCCAGCTCTGCGCCCTCCCCTCCCTCCGTCATCCGTCTCCACCCCTCCATCCTTGCCTCACTCCCTCCATCCGTTACCATCTCTCCACCCCCACCCCTTCTTCCCTTCATCCCTCCCTCCCTCCATCCATTGGTTAAGCACACTGTGGGCTAAGCTTATGGAGTCCCAGCTACACGGGAGATAACATGGAGAGCAAGGTGTGCGTGATCTTTGGCCTCAGGACACCTCAACTAGCCGCTGAGCACTTAGCGGTAGAAAGAGCAGTGAGGAGGTGTAGATTCTTGATTCCTTACTCTGAGGTTGGCAATGTTATGGTTTATATTTAGATGTTCCCTCAAAGCATAGTAAGCTCATAGATGGGGCTTTTGAAAGGTGATTGGATCACTCAGGAGTGATACTTTTCAGTGGATTAGCCCACTGATGTGTTGATAGCTGAATGTGATATTGGAAGGAGGTGGGTCACTGGGGTGTGGCCTGGAAGGGTTTATGCTCCTTCCTTGATCTCTCTTGACTTCTTGTCACCATGTCATGACCTCTTTCTCTTCTGCCATGCTCCTCTTGCCAGGCTGCTCTGCCTTGGAGCCAGTCAACTATGAACTGAAACGTCTATAGAATTGTGAGCCAAAATAATCCCTTTTTCCTTAGAGTTGTGGGTGTTGACTGTTGTGTCTCAGCAACGAAAGAAGTAACTAAGACAGATTTTAGTACTGAGAGTGGGGTTGTTGCTATGCCACTGCTTGACCACGTGGCTGAGAAGCCTTTGGAACTGGCTTGTGGGAAGAGTTGGGAAAAGTTTGGAGATGCCAAAGGGAGAAGCAGTGCTAGAATGCTAAAAACTGAGCTTGATGGGAGATTCTTGTGAGAGCTCAGAGGACCAGAATGTTGATAAAAAAGCAGATGGAAAAGACGAGGTGCAGGAGGTTTCAGTTGGGAATAGGGACTTCAGACTGTATGTGTTATCCTTTAGCAGAAAATTTGTCTACATTTTACCCATGTCCTAAGACCTCGCAGGAGACTGAGATTAAGGGCAGCAGACTGATCTGGTGGAAGAAGTTTCAAGGCAGCCAGACATTCAGGCTGTGACTTAGGTACTGCTAGGGACTTTTAGCCAGCTCCACATTGAGAGTAAAAAGCAAACTGCCCAGTGGCATGATTTAAAAAGTTTGGCCAAAAAGGAAGCTCAGGTAAGGAGCAGAGAAGAGTTGTGTTGCTAAAAATACTAGCATTAAAAAAGAAACTTTGGAGCAGGCCTGGACAAAGACTAGCCTGAGGGCATCACAGGAACCGGCAAGGCCTCACCTTGGGCAGGCTCAAAATTGCAAAAGAGAGTCTGATTTGAAAAGAGAGCCCCAGGGCATCATGCTGGAGAAGGAGAAAGGCAGCCTAGGGAACTGATTTCCCCGGATTCAGTCCACAGTGCTCTGGTGCCATCCAGTCGTTACGAGGCCTCTGTAGCTACCAGCAAGGTGCAAAAGGACTGAGCTACTGCTCAAGCTGGCCTGAGATGGTGGCAGAGCTTGGTGTCATCCGCCTGGTGTTGGTTTTAGGTGCGTGCAGAATGCAGGAGTTGTAGGGTTAGGGGGGCTTCCACCCAGATTTCAGAAGGCCTGAGAGCCAGGCAGTGTGCCCCTGAGAGGGCGGTGTGCAAAGCTGAAGGTGCAGTGGAGACCCCAGAAGGCTAGGGAAGCCAGGAACGTGCCCACTGTAGCTGTGCCCGGTGGGGACACCTGCGCCTGTTTGAGATATGCCACATCAGACCATGAAGTGATGGCGGCCAAGTGATGGTTTGAGAAGAGCCACAAGGAGGGGGCAGAGCTGGCCAAGAGAGAGGACGTGAGGGTTATAACCTCCGCAGTGCCCTAGGCGCTGGGTGGCGTACACACGTGGGAGTTTACATCTTGCTGCCGATGGAACTGTAAGACTTACTGTTTGCCTGGTGGGCTTTGATCTTCTTTGGTCCCATTCCTGGCTATCCATTTCTGCCTTTTGGGATGGGAATGTTTATTTTGTGCCATTGTGTGTTGGAAGTGTTTATAACTTATTTTTGATTTTTACAGGGGCTCACAGCTAAGAGTTTACCTGGAGTCTCACAGGAGACTTTGGACTTGGGACTTTTCAGCAATGCTGAAACTATGTTAGGACTTTGGCAACTGTTAGACTCGGACTAAATGTGTTTTGCATAAAGGAATGTGCATGAGTCTTTGGGGGCCAGGGGCAGAGTGTTAGGGCTTTCATTTAGGTGTATTCGTAAAACCTCCTGCAGTCATAGGTGGGGCTTTGGGAAGGTGATTGACTCTGGGGATGTGATAATCATCAGTCCATGGAGGAGTTTATAGCTAAATATGATGTTAGGAGGAGAAGCCTGGTTGGACGAGGTGGGTCGTGGGGGTGTGGCCTAGAAGTATCTTCCTCTCTCCTCCCCGGATCCCTCTCTGCTTTGCTGCCACACCATGAACTCTTTCTCCTCTGCCATGCTCTTCTGTCATGCCACCCTGCCTTGGAGCTAGTCAACTGTGGACTGAAACCTCTATGAACTGTGAGTCAAATAAACCTTTCCTCCTTAGAGTTGTGGGTGTTGGGTGTTGAGTCTCTGTAGCAAGAGAAGTAACTAAGCTGATACTAGCACTCATCTAGCCCACACCCTGGCATCTTCCTCTGGTAAAAGAAGGACATGTCCAGGACCCTGTGTGTTAAGGGTGTGATAGGTAGTGGGCTGGCTGGCCAGGCTGTTCGTGGTGATCCTGACCCTCTGCTCCTTGAACCCTCAGGCTGTCCCTCCATCATCCTGTGGGGCTCAGAGTGGGTGGGGTGAGTCAGGCAGGTGCAGAGGCCCTCCCTGACCCCCACTGTGGCATCTCTCTATTGGACAGCTTCTCTCTGCTCCTGGTCCACAGCCCCTGTGCTGACCCCTGCAGACCCATGAGGACAGTGGAAGCCCTGGGAAGCCACTGTCCCAGGCAAGTGCGCAGGAGAGAGCGTGACTTCCTATGAGTTATGTCCCTGTGAGTCAGACCCTACACACCACCTGGGTCTCAGTAGCCTCTGTTACAGAGCGAGGGCCATGGCGTCTTGCTCCTGACATTGCTCTGGGGGCTCACGGAAGAAGTGAGCGGGTCCTTGTTTTTTTTTATAAGTATTTCCTTCTTTGGTCGCTTGCCCCCCAGGCTCAGCAGTAGCCAAGGATCCAGAAGGCTGGTTCTGAGGGTTTCTGCCTTGGCCATTTCCCTGGTGTTTTCCCGAGGGTTGTGTTGAAGATACTAGGTTTCAGCTTTAGTGAGTCTTTCCTGGAAGTTTCCTGTTCAGTGCTGTGCTCGGACCACCCCGCAACGAGGCCAGGCCAAGCTCATGCGGTTCCCTTGGCCCTGCAACCTCCCTGCGGGCACCCAGAGTCTGCATTGGTATCCTTAGTGTCATTTTTCTGGGCGGTTTCTCCTGTCGGTTTCTCCTGTCCCTGTCTGTGCAGGAGGCACCCTGGGTGGCCACCCAGCTGGTTCTTCAGGGACCTGCCTGCCCTAGCTTGGAGGGAAGATTGTAGTGGGGCTGCGGGATTTCCATGACCTTTCTCTGAGATCTCAGTCCTTGACCCTGCAGGTATTAATTAGCTGTGGCAGCCCCCGCCTCCTTACTGAGAGACGGACACCGTAGCTGGCCTGAGAGGTCTTTCCATGTTGCAGTATCGCCTCCGACCATCCCATTTTATAGAACAGGAAGTTGATGCTCGTGGAGGGCAAGCAGCCTCTTACGGGTCAAGGGTGCCTGCATCCTCCACCCCGCCCCAGCCTGTGCCAGCTCCTGAGGTGGTGGTGATGCCCATCTGGCTCCATCACCTGCTGGCTGGTGGCTTTGCCGAAGCTGCCTTCTCTGGGCCGTACAGTGCAGACAGCTCTGCCCACGATCCTGCGGAGAGGAGGCCGCAGCGGACGGGTGGTGTTGCGACAGAAGATCTCTGTGTGGGGCTGGAATGGGGAGCACGGAGCAAGGAGGGGTAGAGACTCGTTAGGTCAGGTGTGAAAGTGACAGGTCTGTGGACAGTGGAGGCAGCGGCAAGGAGCCCAAGGCAGCCTGGTGGAACCACCCTTCCTGCAGAAGGGAACTGGAGTGCAGGGTGGTTCTGGCTGCCAGAGGTCTGGGGAGCTGGCCGGCTTCTGTGCCTGGGGAGGGAGGCCACGCAGCCTGGCAGCCATCTCACCTGCTTCAAGGCTGTGTCTGCTGTAAGCAAATGAGCAAGTGGCATACCCTGCCATGGATGGTTTATTGTCCCTGAAGCATTTCTATGGGCTAAGCCTGCACTTCCAAAGCGTTCAACTGGCCCTCTGCCAGGACCAAGGCTGGAGCCACAGGCTACTTGCTGATGAGGGGTTTCACCTGACTTCTGTCCCCAGGCCTGTGTTCCATCCCATGTGGGCCAGCCCCTCTGCCCTTCCTTTGGGCATGAAAGCACTTGCTCAGTGGCCACCCCTTACCGAGTCCTCCAGTCTGTTCCCCTGAGGGAATTCAAGAAGTACAGGAGGAAGTTGAGGCCCAGAGAGAAGGCGTGTCCTGCCTGTGCTCCATGGTACCAGCTGAACGGAGTCAGTTGTGTTTGGGTCCTGCCCACAACAGAGGTCATGTTGCCGCCTACTCTGCAGCTATTTGCCAGAGCAGGGCACTGCTAGTCCCATGGGACTCTGCCTTGGCCTGCAGGGCCTTTGAAGAGCCAGGCTGAAGGCAGTGGGGGCGGGGGCGGGCAGGCTCTGCAGCAGCTCTTTAAGAACTGCTGGTGAAGAGGGTACAGGTGCATAGAGCCCCTGCAGCTGTGGGTTCCAGCTGTTACAGCCTCCTCAGGAGGCCATGGCCAGGCAGGGAGCATGGCACTTCAGGGTCGGAGCATCTCCATTCGTGTCTCTCATGTGGCATTTGGCCTGACATTTTGCTCAGAGTAAGCTCTGATGAGCTGAAGGCTGACTTTAAACTGTCCCCAGCTGAGGACGCCCACCGCCCCAAACTTGGCCTAGTAGGGCAGGGGCCATGGTGGGGACAGGTCCAGGATAACGAGGAGCTGGCTGTGCATCTGACCTGGAATTGGGACCCCCTTCCTGCTGCCTGTGGACCCCCCTTCCCTGGGAGGTACCTGTCCTGCTCCTGAGCCTGGGCTGGCATTGGTAATCCATCTAGGCCTTTCCCTCAGCCCCAGTGCCCAACAGTGAGTAGGATCCAGCCTGGGTGGGAGACCTCCCACCTGTACCCCTGGGCTTGCTGCAGCCCTTTCCTCCGTCTGCCCTCCACCAGCACCCACTGCCACTGTCCTCAGGACTTGGTACCTTGGAGATAGGGGAGCAGCTGCGCTCTGCTACCAGGGGGTGTGGGCCTGTGGGGATGCTGTGGGGGCTCAGGCAGGCCAGAGCAGGCTGTGAGCTGTGGCTCTGCATCTGTGAAAGGCGGGTAAAGACTGGCCTTTCTGAGGGTAACTGGAGGAGGTTGGGAGGGGCAGCTCAGGTCCCTACGTGATACCACCTGGGGGTGCAGCTCTTGGAGTCGAGCTGGGACTGCACAGCCCCATTGGGCAGCAGTGCGAGCCCTTGACAGGGGTGCAGGGTGCCAGCCTCCCAGCCTCCAAGTGCTGCCCCCTCCCACTGTGCACCTGTACTTTGCCTGCGAAGGCTGGGCACGTGCATGATGTGATCCCCGCCATGTGCTGAGTTCTCAGTTTGGCTTCTGCACAGCACAGCGTGGCCTTGGCCTGCCTGTCCAGCAGGGTACAGTGGTAACCTCGGGGTGTCCATCTGACACCCCTCATCCCCAGGCCCAGAGCCTGTGTGTCTGCTCATTTCCTGCTGTACTTGCTCACGACACTGCCGCTGCTCAGCGGACTCTGCTCCTGAATCTTTTCTGCCTGCCCAGCCGCCGCAGGCACTCAGAGGTCGAGCTGTGCCAAGTTCATTTGCACGCCCTGCTGAACGCTGTCTTTGAGGTGCTCTGCTCTCTTAGCTGCATCCACGCAGTGCTAATTACTTATTAAAACGCAGCACTGCAGAGCGGGAGCCGCCTCAGGCGCCACAGAGCCCCATGTAGGGGCGACTGGCAAGGGTGTCTGAATCCCTGCTTGGAAACATTTCCTCCATTCTGCTGGTTGCTGTCTTTTCAGGACATTATTAACCTAACCCCTTTCAGAAGAACTTGACAGCAGACACTGCCATATGTAGGGAAACACACACACACACACACACACATGTGTGCACCCATGTGCACATGAGGCCATCTCTTTGCTGCTGGCACCAACCCTTCGTGCTTGGGATGGAACTGGGGCTTTTTTCCTGTTCCTTGAGGCCAGATGGGGGTGAAGAGTGACTGTACTCTGTGGCGGGGTCCCTGTGGGGCTGAGGAGCTGTGCCCCTAAGCCCTAGGCTGACCCTGTGCTTTCGGAGCGGTGGCCCAGGTCTGTGGCCCAGGCTTCTGCATCTTTGCCTCAAGCTCCCTCATAGGTGGCCATGACTCCCAGATCCAGGTTCAGAATCGAGAGGGGCCCTTCAGGAGGAGCAGACCCTGCACCCCCTGTGTGGGTGTGGGAGGCAGGGGGAACGTGATGCCAGGCTGGGTGCTGGAACAGCTTGGGGACTGTGACTGTCAGCTTCAGAGAGGTCAAAGGGCAGAAAAGCAGAGGTGGGTGCGGAGGAGAGGATGAAGAGCTGGTTAGGGTGGGTCTGGCTGTGGGCGGAGAGGCAGGGTTCAGAGGTTAGCATGGGGCGCAGGTGAGTGGCTGAGACCAAGGACAGCATTTCAAGACAGTGTGCCAGACTCTGTGTCTGTGGGCCACCAGGCACAGGGGGATCCAGCTTTCCCGGCACTGTTGGTGGAAATCTCTTTTCTGCACTGAGTGGGGTCTCCTCAAGAGCCCCTGCCTGGGTCCCTGCTGTGCTGTATGACCTTGGGTGACCTCTTATCTTCTCCCTGGGCTCTGGTGCCCAGATCTACAAAGGGAGGAGCCAAATGGGGAACGTGAATTAGTCCCATGTGATTGAGAGTGGCTGACCGGCTTGGTTAAGGTTTCTAAGGCTCAGCCATTGACGAGAATGTCTGCCCAGGCTGGGTGTGAGCATCTGAGTGCAAGTGCAGCTGTTTCCAACCCTGGAGTCCGTGGTCTCTTGCTTTGTGTCTGGAGGGGAGTACGCAGCGTTGAGGGGGCCTTCTGGACATGTCAGGGCAGGCGGGTCCTGGTGTAGGCCCGTGGTGGGACGCAGCCCCCTTAGGGCGCAGCTGGTGTGGTTGATGGGTGACTGGCTGCCTGGTGTCCACATGGTTAAGCCGGTTCTCTGAGACATTGAGGTTGGGGAGTCCACATGGTTAGGGTGAGGGTGGGACTGTGTTTCCCGGTGCTTCTGCAGAGGGGCTGCTGCCTGCAGGACGGCCCACACCTCACTGCCCTCCTTGGCTGCTATGTACCAACCTTGGCTGCTGTGCACCAGGCTGTAGGCTAGTTACTGCTCTTGTGCCTGAGCCTCAGTTTCCCCATCCAGGAAGATGAAATTGAACCTCTGGGTGGCAACCGTTCAGGGTGGGCTTCCTGTCACTGTCCCTGTGAGGCCACACTGTTGTCACTGTTTCTTCAGTGTCTGTCTATACTGTGGGTCCCTACTCCAGTGGTGGGGAGCTTGGATTGTCTTAAGTAGTCCTAGGGCAACTGTGTGTATTTTTTTTTTTTTTGGTCCTTGTCCACAGTTAATTAAGTTTTAATTGGCTAATTGTTTCTCCCCAGTGCCCCAAGACATTAATTGTGTCTGGTGAAGCCTGACAGTTTGATGTTGGCAGCAAAAAAGCTGAATAAAACTGAGGAGGGGAAAAGAAAAAAACCTGTGAGATGTAAATGATTGCTGGTTACAAAGTGTCATTTCTGGACACCCTAGAAGCGCTCTGCCGGGAGCCTGGCCAGCCTGCGTCCAGGTACAAACCCTGAGGTGGGGGAGGCCACCCCGTGCTCCTGGGGAGCTCAGGTGTGTAGCTGTGAAGGAAGGGGAAAGAGGGGAACCTGGCTCACCTCCACTGACCCTAGGGAATTTGTGGCTGGGATATTTACCTTGGGTCCAGCCTTTTCTTAAAAAAATTGTTGTGATAAAATTGGTACCACCTGCAATGTACCATTTTAGCCATCTTAAAGTGTGCAAGTCGTGGCATTTAGATAGCTGCGGTGTTGGGGCGCCATCTTGTTTAAGAATCCTGCATCACTTCCCCCAATCCTGGGCCGCTCAGACCTGTTTTCTGTTTCCTGACTTTGCCTGACCTCCGCCATTTGTGTGAGTGGTGTCACATAGCGTATGGCCTCTGTGTCTGCTGCTTTCTCCGGTTTGGTGCCCCAGGGTCCACCTGTGCTGCGGCGCGCGTCTGGGCCCGCATCATCCCGCTCCCCGAGGAACCGTGATCCCTGGTGTGCAGGGTCCTCAGCTGGCCTCTCCATCCTCTGCTGCCGCCGCTGGACCCTGGGCTCTTTCCCCTTGTGCTTACTCTGGGTAGTGCGGCTGTGACCACTGCGGTGGGCTTTGTTTGGTGTCTTTCAATCCTGTTCTCCCCCTCCCCCCACTCTTGGGAACGGAGCAGCTGTGAGCCTCATGCCTACGTTCAGGCCTGGATGTCCCTGCAGGGAGCGGGGTGCAGGGTCCTGGGGAGGTTGGTCCTTTTCTCAGGAGCTGCTATACTGTTGTCCACACCCTAACGTCCCTCTGGCAGTGCACAGGGCCGCAGCTTCAGCACGTGGTCCTTGCCACACTAGACACCTATCTGTCCCTGTCCCCGCCCCCCCCATCCTGTCAGGTATGAAGGGGTAGGGTTAGGCTTTTATCTGTATTCCCCTAATAGTGACCCGCAGCATGTTTTTCTTTTCTTAGATTTTTTAGTGCCCCCTTCAGCATCTGTATTTGTCTTTGGAGAAACACCTACTCTAGGCTTTTGCTTAGTTTGTTTTGAAAGCAGCCTTCTTGAGAAGGTGAGAGTGACTACGGGCTCCTGGCCCTGCGGCGTAGAGAGAACAGGACCTGAAAATTCCCTTTCTGCTGCCCCCAAGGCTCGGCCTTGGCGTCTGCTCACCTGGAGAATCAACTGTGTTTGGACAAGGCGAGCTGGAAACTCTGAGCCCCTTTTGCTTGTGTGTGGGCTGCCCGGGCTCCAGGCTGCTGGGCTGTTCCTCAGGTACTCCGGATAGTAACCTGGCGGGGGTCGAGCTTTTCTGGCTTCTGCCATTCCACTCTGGTGTGTTTCTGCTTTTGGTGTCCTGTCCAAAAACTCACCGCCAAGACTCACATCCCAAAGCTTTCCCTTTATATTTTCTTCCAAGAGTTTTATAGCTTTAGTCCTTGTAGTTAGAAGTCCTTGACCCATTTGGGGATAATTTCGTACATGGCACAGGCAAGGGTCCAGCTTCCTTCTTTGGCCTGTAAAAACTGTCCTTTCCCCATTGCGTGGTCTTGCTGCTGTTGGGCAAAGCATTGGGCCACCACATGTGGATAGGCTTTTGGCTTGTAAGTTGGGCCTCAGAGGGAGGGGTGGCAGAGGCTGCTGCCTGCGGTGGTCTGGGTGGCATTGCTGACGCCACACTGTCCCTGCTTCCTGGAGATCGAGCGGCTGGCAGAGGGGGCTTCGAGGCCGGGGGATCAGGGCATGCACAGCCGGCCCAGGCTTCAGCTTCCTCCTGGCTGCACACAGGACCAGGTGGCCCTTGGGAAGAGTGGGCCGGCTCTCGTGTTGAAGTCCTTCCTCTCTCAGCATGGCCTCGTGGACACTGGGGGCGTGTGTGTGTAAGGGTGTGATGTGGAGGTCGCCCTTATGTTCATGGAGAGGTATTAGCCAGGGCGGTGCTGGGTTCACTTCACCTATGGGAGACCTCAGTGGGAGGTCAGGGCTGCATCCATTCTGGACATGCAGGCCCCTGGGGACAGGAGCTTCAGCAGTGGTGGAAACCTGGGGCCCTTGACCCAGGCTGTGACTGTCCTGGCTCAGCAAAGCCAGAACCTGGAAGAAGGTGCCACAATTGTGCCCCCTGGTAACATTGTGCTGCTGCCCCTTGCAGGCTGGGGGTGGCAGGCTGGCTCAGCGAGGCTGTGCAGGACTGGGCACTGGAGGCCAGTGAAGCTGGCCTGGGTGAGGCCTCTTCATCCCTGGCAGCCTGGAGGGAGGACTGTGCTCAGGCGGGGACACCTGAGGCAGCTCTTGGGTGCTCAGGAGGGAAGTGGGTCTGGATAGCTGACTACCAAGCCCTGTAGGCCAGACTGTCCCAAACAAGGCCAGCATTCCTCCTAGATGTTCAGTGGTATAAGAAGCGGTTTATTCATTCACTCATTCGTTCATTCATCAAACCTTCCCAGAGTCCCTGCTGTGGCCAGCTGTGAGGACGCTGCGGAGGGGGATGGCCCCGCGCCCTGTGCTCTGCCCTGTGTGCCCAGTCAGGGGCTTCAGGAGTTGGATTTAGGGGACAGCTGACTCTGCCTCCCCAGCCTTTCCTCCCAGGGGACCCTTCTGACTACCCCCTTCTGTCGGTGCTGCACACTTTCAGATTCCGAAGCTTATAGCTGCGACGGTGTTGAGTAATTATTAGCTTTTTGATTTTTATTAGTGAAAGACTGATTGTGTGCTGCATCTCCAGTGAGGGTTTCTGATCCTCACCTGGTAGCAGCGCCCGAGTGGAGGGAGGGCCCGTGGGGCAGCTGGGAGGGGCGGGCTGCAGTTGTGGCCTCAACTTTGGGGTGTTTTGAGGTACTGTCACTGCACCTGTGTGGCTCGGCTGGTGCAGGGTTGTAGGGGGAGGCAGCAGGGCCCCAACCTGGCCAAGCCCACCTCCTCTGCGCCATGGTGGTGGGGGCTGGCTGGGGCACTGGGAGGATGGGTCCTCACTGGTGTCAGGGATTCTGCACAGACCTTGGTGACTGGGGTCTTTCTTTCACCGACTGCCCCAGCTGTGTGGGTCGGCACCACCTCGCTTGGGAAGCCCCCAGGGTTGCCTTGGCCTGCAGTGGGAGGCACAGCTGGGAAACCGCTCAGTGGTCCTCTCCTGTCCCATCGTGCACCACAGGGGCGTGAGGCCTGGTGGGGGCCAGCCGGCGTGGTGGACTGCTGAGTGGACACAGAACCAGGTGACTCCTTTGTCTTGAGCTTGGCCCAGGCTGCTTGGGGCCCGGGCATGGGGGTGGCTCTGGCACAGCTTCTCGGGGCCACACCTTGGCCTCAGGCTGCAGTGACCCCCTCCATGTTTCCTTGAGGGCCAAGGTTGAGCCATGCAGCTCACCTCTGGGGCTCCTGACACAGGCTTGGCGCCTTCCAAGGTGTGTGGAGGGGGCAGCGAAACCGCCCAAGTGGTGCAGTGTGTGGTGGGAGGGTACCTCCAAGTGTAGGTTCAAGGTTGAGGTTCGCCTCCCTGCCCGAGATGGACCTTGGCCATCTGACCCCACCATCCTGCGCTGTTTATGGCATGAATTCCTCTCTGATCTGAGACTGAAATACTTTACAGAAATGGCTGAGCACAGGTGAGACACACCATTGCTCAGGAGAACCCCAGGGTCCTGGCACCTTGCTTCTGGAGCAGTCACCCTGTGCTGTGGCTCAGAAAGGCGGGGAAGTCGGCCAACTGCCTCAGGCACTGGGCACAGTGCACCCTGGGTGCTGGGGCCCAGGCACCGTCCAGCAGAATCGGCCGCTCTGGGGCAGGGCTGAGCAGGACACATGGGCCTGTGTCCATTGGGACCTGATTACAGGGCCAGTGGTGCACTGGGGTGCACCACCTGGTGGTGGTGAGCCCCAGGGTTCCCAGCCTTGTGTTCTGGCACCAGCTGGGTGCCACTGCCCGGCACTAGAGAGGGCTCAGAAACTGCACTCTGCCAGCAGCTGCCACCTTTCCTGGGAGGCACATTCTGTCTTCTGTTGCTGAGAGTCCCTCAGAGATCATGGCCTGCAACCTACCAAAAACAACAGGTCTATCTTCTGTAAATGTTAAAAGAAACTCTTCTAGTCCCAAAAGAAAAAAGAATGTTGTTTTTCTAGGGTGGTTTCCCTGCTATCTGATAGGTGATAAAAGCTTGACGTTCCACCGTTACAGACTCATTCCTTTGGCTTGAGTGATCTTGCTGAGGTGGGCAACGCCTGAGCTTTATCATTTCCTCATGGGGGGAGGTACGGGATGGTGTGGGGGAGCAGGGCCTGGCAGGGAGGGGCAGGGCTGGCTCGGGCCGCTGTGCAGTGGATGAGAAAGGTGGACAAGGAAGGGTGGTTGGCAAGCACCATGAGCAGGGTGGCCTTGCCCTTGTTGACTGTCATGGAGTATTGCTGAGCTGCCCAGCTTTTGGACAGGCATCTCCATGCTCCTCATGTGGTAAATGAAGGCGTCCTGGTTCTGAGAGGTGGCATAATGGCTGCCAGTCTCACGGTCAAGGTGCAGGGTCAGCGTCTTCCTTCCACTCGTTGGCCTAACCTCCCCAGCGTCTGCATGCAGGAGCCACTCAGGAGCCGCTGGGCGGAGACCCAGCTGCAAGCCGAGGATGGGGCTCATTCACCCCTGCTGGGCCTGCGTCCATGGGGAGGCGGGAGGCTGGAGCCTGAGCCGCGCCTGCCAGCTCTTCTCTCTCCTCTACCCTCTCCCTCTTCCCCTCTCCCACTGTCAGAGCCCTGACCCGAGCACCCTGCCTGCCCACCCTGTGCCCAGTGTCAGACCCCAGGGCCAGGGGGCAGCTTTTGTAGAAATGGGAAGTGGAGGTGACTGTTTGTTCTGTGCTTCGGAGCTGGGATGGCCCAGGCCTTTGTTAACATCCACCGCCTTCCCCTCCACAAAGAGGGCTTTATCCAGAGAGAAACTTTCCAGGAATCGCTGTCCCTCAGTGTCAGCGAGAGCGTGTGGCTCAAGGTACTTGCTGCAACCCACCCTGCTCCTTTACACCCTCTCCCTGAGCAGGTAACGGGCAGTTAGTGTGTTCCCCTGCCCTGGGGTGTGCCCGTTTGCTGCCAGGCTTTGGGAAGGAAGAGTGCGTGCAGGTACAAGGTGCGTGTGTGCGTGAGCACTGTGTGTGTGAGCCTGTGTGTGAGTATGTATGTGCACGTGTGTATTGTGTGTGTGTTGTATGTGTGTGAGTGTGCAGGCACATGATCGCAGTGTGTGTCCATGTGTTAGGGAATGTGTACACGTGTGTTGTGTTGAGGGTGTGACTTGCCTGTCTGGGCTGCACGTGCACCCTGCGTTGCCTCATGCAGTGCCACCAGCAGGGCAGCTCTCAGCACGGCCATTTCTGGGGCCTCCTGCCCGCGATCCTGGGCAGCAGGTCAGGGTGGCCTGGCTTTTGGATTTCCTGTGGGGCCATCAGGGAGGTGCCAGGGGCCCTAGAGAGCTGTGCCCGGGGGACCTGGTGCCAGTGTCGGTGCAGGTTTTCATTCTGCCCCAGGTGCTTGGCCACAGGACCCCACAGACTCGGGAGAATGGGGAGCACCCACCTCACTGGCCCCTGGAAGTGCCCTCTTCAGGAGGGGAGCAGGTGCTTTGGGGCAGCCCAGCACCTCCTTGGCCTCTCTGCCTGGGGTCCAGTCATGTGCCCAACTCTGCCCTACCCCAAGGTCCTCCCAGGACCTGGTTTGTATTGGGCCCTGCTGAATGTGCTGCACCTGACAGCTCCGAACCCAGAGCTGGCGGGACCCATAGTGTGCGAGGTCTGCACCTTTGCTGAAACTGAAGGTTCGCACACCTGCGCAGTGGGCCTGCCAGGGAGTGCCTGTTTCAGAGGCCATGAGGGAGCCATTGTTCCTGACCAGGGCCTTGGTCAGTGCTGACAGCAATGGCTATGACCACGGGGCTTCCTGTCCATGCTGTTGGCCGGGAGGCACAGGCTTTTGACCCCTTAACCTTCCTCTCGCCTTTCCCCTTTACTTGCACTGTGGCATCAGCTGTGTGGCTGCTGTGTGCTGTGCTGTGATAAAGGGCAGGGTCTGCCATGGCCCCACTGACTGTCATGAGTCACCGGGACATCTGGTGCCTGTCATCCATCACTGGGGGAATGTGGGGGCTGAGAGGCAAAGGCAGGGATCCTCACCCGAGAGAGAGAATGAGGTTGGTGCACTCGGCCTGGGGTGTGATCAGGCGTGGCCTTCAGAGGACAGAGCCTCCCGCAGACGGTCCAGAACGGCCCGCGGCACGCTGTCACCTGCAGGCCAGTTTCCCACCTTAACATCCTGGGAGCAGAGGATTTAGCAGGGTCATGGGGTGCGGCCCCAGCCACAGAGGCTGTGTTCCCAGATGGACACACTGCTTTTCCCCCAGGGCTCTGCCAGCAGGACATCCCCAGGAGTGGCTGCCTTGTGACTCCTCACCGTAAAATCGAAGGTCCTGTCACAGGTGTGTGCTTTGCTCTCCATGGTTAGAGTGGACCTGGGTTAGAAAACAGCACAGTGGGTCCAGGTACCAAAGTCCCGCCTTATGTGCCACCCTGCATATGGCCCCATGATGATGCAGTATGGGGACTGCAGGTTCTAGGACATTGGGGTACACACTGGAAGGTACCATTGCACTGGGGACATAGGCCCTGGAAGTGTCCTGCACAAGTGTGTGGCATGCCCCCTGGGTGCTTAGCTGTAGCCCTGGTGTCCAGCCCTTGTCCTCCCAGTGAGGGACACTGCCCACCACTTCCTGAGGGTCCTCAGACGCTAGTGTCCTGATGGCTTTGTGACTCTGGCTTCCCTGTGTCCTGGTCACCGCCCCCTCCTGTGTGTTGGAGGCTGTCAGTTGTCCAGGGTCACCGACAGGAGCTGCTGGGTGTCCTGGGCTGGGCTGGACCCTGTCTTTGAGTCTCATTTCTCTCCTTGGTCTGAATGGTATCCACTCCGGGGGCTCTGGGCCACCCTTGGCTGGGTGTGGCCGATGCTGGGGCCTGGGCTTTGCCCACAGCAGCCCTCCCACCCAGGCAGACCTACATCTAGGCCTTTACCCTTGCGTGGGTGATGCGGGCAGGGGACCACTGGGGCAGGGAAGAGGGAGCTCTCCAGATGCTCAGCACCACAACTGCAGTGCCTCGTGGCTCGGGTGGGCCTTGGGGCTCTGGGGAGCAGCACTGTTTACAGGTGGGGCGCCAGACCATGGGGCTGGCTTCATTGCAGGGAACCTGTGCCCATCACCATCCAGGGAACCTGTGCCCATCACCATCCAGAGACCCAGCACCGTAATCCCAGATACTGAAATCCTGACAAGTCAAACTCCCTAAAGTCTATAATCCTGGAAATCACGATCCCCCCAAATACCAAATGTTAAAGTTTTAAAAGCCCAAATCTAGAAAACTGTAATTCCTGCTATCACAGGTGGCATAGAGGGGTGAGGAGTCAGGCCTGGGACAGAGATGGGATACACGGGACAGTGGCGGGGGAAACTGGTGCCCATGTCTGCGGACATGCCTGTCTGTGGTGGTTCCTGCCAGCTAAGGGTGTCCCAGGAGCTGCTGAGAAACTAAAGCCCCACTCACCTGCAGACCAGCAAAGTTGCTGCAGGCTGGGACACAGCTGGGTGCGCCCTGGGCTCGGGAGAGCCTGGGTGACAGTGTGGCTGTTCATTGCGGGCTGTCCTTGAGCGCTGGGAGTAGATTCCCCAAGTTGGAGCAGAAGCATGGCCCGGAAGACAGGAGGTTTCCTTGGGAGTTAAAAGGACATGGTAATAAATACAAAGGCAGTCTCAGGGTACAGGTTGGAGGAACTGAGGTTTGAACCCCACAGAGCCCCAGGGCTTAGACTCAGCCCTGGGAGGGACTTCCAGTTCCGGGAGAGGATCCCTGGTGGCATCCGGGGACCGAGCATCCAAGAGCTGGAGCCCTGGCCTTGCAGGAGACCTGGCCTTGGGCTGTGTAGCTCCCAGCAGCCATCCCCGCTGGGCCCTGCGGGCTGCCGTCCTGACCTCCCCGGCCCCCTGGGCCTTGGAGTTCCTGGATTTGCTGCATGTGCTGTAGTCATCAGTGCGAGCATGGAGCTGGGAGCCTGGGCTCCTGTGTGGGAGGTGACACCTGCCACGTCTCCCCTAGCCTGGCTCATGTCTTTGGGGGAGGCCGTGTGAGTGGTGCCACGTGCCAAGCAGTGGGGAAGGAAGATATGGCAGTCTGTGTCCTCCCTGTCCGCATGGAGGATGTGAGGTCCCTGCCGGAAGCCCTGGCTGTAAAATGTGATCATCAGTGTCTGTGTGACCCATAAAGGGTGAAGTCAGGAGGAGCAGTGAAAACCAGGGACAGCAGACCAGGGTGCTGGGCGGAGGCCCTTCCCAGCTCTGCGCTTTGCCACGCCTGGTGTCTTCCTGGTGGCTGAAAAGGAGATACACTGGATCCCTGCCCTCTGGGAAGTGCCTTGTCGCCTGGGCAGGGGCAGAGCTGTAGGACTCCCTAGATATCAGCGTTGAGGGCAAAGTGCCCGCTGGCCCGGTACAGGCAGCTCTAGGTTGGGTGTGACAGCTCAGAGCCCTGAGCCTCCCATCTGTCCTCTGTTTTCCCACTGTGGGTCCTTGTCCCATCTCCCGGTCCCTGAACCCTCCCTGTGGCTGTAGGGACATCTATGTTGGGAGAAGGGGCAGGATGACCGTTTTGCCTCTGTCCTCCTCGGCTCTGTGAGGCCCAAGCCCTTCCCGGGCTGTATTCTCTGTTCCTTTGGACAGCAGTTTCTGGACGCCTTGGTGGGGGTGCATATTACAGAGGCTGGTGCTGTCTTGCCACCATGTGGAAAGCGGGCATGGACTTACGAGGATGGTGGTGGGGTCTGAGAAATGCCTGCACCCCCAGAGTCTATAAATCAGCTCTGACCCCTCTGGGTCCTTCTGCACTGCATTGGCCCTGTGGGGCTCCTGGCGTCCATGCCCTTTGTGTTAGTACAGGGGAGACCTGCTAGGCCTGGGGTGGAAGGCTTCCTTCTGCTCCCCTGGAGGCCCTTGGGCTTGGGTTGAGGTGCCGTGGGCCTCCACACGGGGCAAGCATGAGGCCAGGATCAACCTGGATTTGGAGCCTTGAGGATGAGGCCACAACCTGGGTCTTCTGAGGAGGAATGGCATTTGGGGTGACTCAGAGGTACTGGCATGGCTGCTTGGACCTTCTGGTTGGATCCTGTGTCATGGGATGAGGTGAGGACATATTTGCAGTGCCCGCCCTTTGTGCCCAAGGAGACTGAGGACTGAGGAGGGCAGGTGAGAATGTGTCTTTAGCCTGTTCTGTGTCACTGTGACAGAATGCCCGGCTGGCCCACTGTGTAGACCAGGGATTGGTGTGGCTTGTGGTTCTGGG
The DNA here is from genome assembly GCA_004027595.1 of Dinomys branickii. Lineage (NCBI taxonomy): Eukaryota > Metazoa > Chordata > Mammalia > Rodentia > Dinomyidae > Dinomys > Dinomys branickii. The sequence continues at coordinate 33,644 of PVLD010007481.1, read as the reverse complement.
GGCCTGGGGGGCCCATTGCATGGCTCTGGTATCTGCTGGACATCTGGCTGGCTAGTGATGTGAAGTGGGGTCCCTGGGGTGCCCTCTGGCCAGGGCGCCTGCAGGCTGCACTGGATTCTGTGGAGCGTCAACAGCGTTGACAGGGAGTGATCCCATAGGCTTCTTGGTTTGAATTTCACAGGACCCCTGGGGATATGAACTCCGAAAACAAACATTGATCGTGCTTTTGTCTGTGAGGTTTTACGGGTGAGGTGTGAGCGGTGGTGAGGTTTTGAAGGGGGTGGGATTGTACTCTGATTTTTAAGCTCTTTGTGCATCTGGAGAAAGCCTTTGCTATTCAGTCTGTTGTGGGGTCACCCTGACCAGCTCTGTGTGGAGATAGCTTCCTGCTACAGTCCACACTCTGCCGAGTAAGCTGGGGCGCAGACTGGGCCCTGCGGGAAGAAGCGCCGACACAGGTGAAGCTGGCTGGTTTCACCTTTTCCTGGTAAGAACATTCTCAGCTTCCCAGCCAACATGGTTTTACGGGCTTTTAGGGATAGATAAACGAGCCCCACTTTATCTAAGTGTGTGATTTGTTAAACTGCTGAAAAAGTGTGTCATAAAAACGGCAGCTTACTTTCAAACTGCCTCTCTTATTCATAACATGAAGGTGTGTGTCCCTCCAACTCTTCCTGTCACCTTGGGCTGGGGGTGGGCATGTCCCCAGACCTCTCATGGCCATTTTTAGGGCCATCCATACCCCTAGCAGATGCCCAGGGACAGTGTATAAATCCTGCTGAATTTTTACTTTTCTTTCTGAAACCAGCACCTTTGACTGGCTGCCCAGTGTGCATGCCTGCTGTGCCACACTCTGTCCTGGGCACGCAGAGGCTGGGGTGCTAGGCCCTGTCCTCTCAGAGGGTGCATCCTGGGACAGACCCATGTGGCAGTCGCATCTCCTGCAGGATCCATTCAGTACCCATTTTCTAAGGGCTGGCTGGGTGCCTGGAACAAGGCGGGTCTGGCTGTGGGGAAGGCATGGATTTGAGCTGTGATTCCCCAGGCTGGGCAGAGGAAGAGACTCAAAGCTTAAGAGGGTGAGGAGACCCCAGCACGGTGCCCTGTATTTCACTCTGTCCTGCTAGGCTGAGTGCTGATGGATAGGATGCAGCTGCTCCTACAGCAGAGGCCCAGGCCACTGGCCTGAAGTGCACGTGTGTGGCTCCCTGCCTGCTGCACAGGGTGTCACTGTGTCTACTCGGGCTGCTGGAAGAAAGGACTGCAGGTAGGACAGGGGGCACCCTTACTATACTGCTAAAATCTCTTCTGACAGTCCCAGAGGCTGAGCTGATCCAAGGCAGGTTCGGCCCAGGGCCCAGGGCGGTGCCACCCAGCTTCTGTCCTTGGCTGGTGGGCACTGTCTTCTCTGTCTCCACATCTTCTTCCCCCGCATGTCCCTGTGCAGGTGCTGCTCCTGTTGGACACCCCAGTGACCCCACAAACTGTTTGGCCCACCTCCATGGAGACCCAGTCCCCCACCGAAGTTACCTTCTGAGCTGAGATGTCCATGTTCTCCCCGTTTCCACTTGGAGAAGCTGCACGCTGGGACGCACTGCCTATTCTTGGGGTCCTGGGGTCCTGGTGCAGTGGAGCTGGGGGCCACAGCTCCTTCTCTGGCTCTGGGGAGCTGGGACTGTCCTGCCATGGAGGTGCCCCACCCCCAGGACCAGTGCCCGCAGCATTATGCATCTCAGGTCTTGGGTGTTATACTGGAAGCCACGTCTGTACCTGCAGACAGGCATGACCACCTTCGGGCACCCTCACCTGTTGGAGCCTTATCTAGGCCCTTGGGAACGGGCTCTGCGTTGGTGGACAGGTGAGCTCAGTGCTGCCAGCCCTCCTGCATCATCACAGGCCCTGCATGGTGAGGCCATGGTGACAGTGGCTTGTGTGTGACACTATGGGTCTTGGCAGGCACCCCCTGCAGGATTTTTCCAGCTCACAGGAAGGTCAGTGTGGCTGCTGATGAAGGCACTGCTTCTCAACAGTGTGGGCAGAGCCTGTTTCCCCTCTTCCTGTTGAGGGGTGAGGTCTGAGCCCCTTCCAACACATACATCTGGGGTGTTTGGTTTATTTGCCAGGCTGTGTGTCTGTTGCTTGTTGCACATTTCCATCTCCCCAAGAATGAAGCCTACACTCCTGGGCACCCACCCCTCTCCCTCCATCTGCCCCAGCCCTGGCCCTATGGCCCATTTCCTGCTCCTGGATCCACCCGCCCTGGACATTTCCTGTAGGTGGCAGCGAGCAGGGTGGCCTTTGGCCTCTGGCTTGCGTCACCTAGTGTGTCACCTAGGGTCATCCACATGGGCGTGTGTCGTGCAGGGTTCCTCTCTGTGGCTGAGCCACGCCTGCCTGTCCTTCGTTTTCCACTTGCTGGTTGATGGACATTTTCATCATCTACTTTCACCTGTCTCTTGGCAAAGGACTCACACAGCGTGGAGCGGGCCAGGTTGCCCCACCCATCCTTGGTGCCCAGAAGCCACGGCACTCACAGCGGAGATTCTTTCCCACCCTCTGCGCTCAGTGGGGTCATGCAGCCCTGGCTTCTGCCCGAGGAACCTTAGGGCTTTACCCCATATTGTGGACACGAATCCCTGAGTCTCGCACCATCGCAGGCCCCACAGCAGCTCCAGCTGCGCACCTCACCCTCTGTCTCACTGTGTGTTCTCCATCCCTGTCCCCCGACATCCTGAAGTCTCCTCCCCTCCGCCTGTGTCCTGCCTCCCCGCCTGACAGCTGCAGGGCCATGACACTTCGGCTTTCTGTCCTGCTCCCAGCATTTTTTACCCTTGGCCTTGGGGGTCAGGGCAGGGCCTGTTCTCTTCTGGGGCTGCAGGTCAGGGAACTTGTGTCCCTGGGGTCTGGGGGCCCCGGGGTGTGATAAGGATTCTGGGATGAGACCTGGATTCTCAAAAGTTGGTAACCCTGGGCTGAGAAGTCACCCGTGTCCCTGGTGCAGGGCATCATTCCTCAGGACTGGGTCAGGGGAGAGGCCTGGATGCCTCCCTGAAAGGGTGGGGCCATTCCTTCGCTGCCTTGTGACCCATTCCCTGAGGTACCCCAGCTGTTGAGGGCCTCTCCTCTTTCCAGGTGCCATGGACAGGACTGGGCCAGTGGGCACTGTTGTACCACTGTCCTTGGGGGCCTGCTCAGGGTCCCCTGAAGAGTCGGCTCTGGTCCTGCTGGGTCCCAGTCCACACCGGGGCTGAGGGGGAGTCTACACCTTGGCCTGTGCCCTGTGGATATGCCAGGCTGTTGACCTGAACTGCCTGGGCCAGAGGCCGTGCTGGGCTGTGCCAGACCCCTGGGGCCACCCTTCACAAATCCAAACCCAGCCCAGCTGGGTCTGGCATTTTGTGCAGTAGAGATCATAATAACTCATGGGTCATCCCCGGAGTGGCCTCTTGGGGTCACAGACAGATTATTTGAGGGGACACTCACATTCCAGCTGGGAGGCTTAGGAGATGGGCCTCATGTCAGTGTTAATGAGTGCGCGTTCAGAAAGCCCTGGAGCATCGTGATGCCTGGGCTGGTTTATCAGGAGACTGAGCAGAAGGGAAACGGTTTCTAAGTGAAATGTCCTCTAAAGAAGTCGCTGTCCCTCGAGGGCTTGAGGGATTTTGTGACACACTTGGGTTGGCCTCGTGTACCTGTGCTTCATGTGCGTGGGTTGGGGAGGGTCCCCGTCATAGTCACTGCCATGCAGCCCTCTCGGCAAGGCCTGTGCCTGCAAAGCATTGAGCCCCTCAAAGCCTAGAAGGACACAGTGCAGGGCTGGTCACTCCTATGCATGGCTCTCCTCCACCTCTGCCCCTTGGGATATAGACTCCTCACCCCCTCCTGAGGCCTCCGTCTCTGAGGCTCTGATGCTGGGGCCTTCCTAGTGCTGTGGTGCTGGCCAGATCTCCTTTCTCCTGGGCTGGCCTCGTGTAAGGCTGGCAGGGTTGGGAGGCTTCCCTGCCCATCCAGCGCATCCTCAGGCCATGCATTAGCCTCTGTGGACATCCACATACCTGCTTGTCCCTGAAGGAGACCCCAGTTGCAGAAGCCACACGACCCATGGGTGGGAGGTGGGGTTGAGGTGCCCACATGCCCTGGGCTTGCCGGGGCTGGATATGCCCTCAGCTGGTCCTCAGTGGCAGGGTTGACCCAGGAGGCTGTGCAGTTCTGGCTTTGAGCATGCATTGGGGTTGCTGCAGACTCTTCCTCTTTCTCCCTGGGTTGATGCGAGGGACCAGCCTGACTCATCCTCTCCTTCCTTAGGCCTGCCCTGGTGGATGGGAGCTGAGGGCCTGGGCGGCTGTAATGCTTGGAGAAGCAGATATACATGGAGACCTGTTCTGTCCCCTGCCTCCACCCTGTGTGACCTCAAGCATCCCAGTCCCATGGCCATGGCCCCCTTCTTATTAATGTGGTGCATCCTGCCCTGAGTGCTGATGGGGTATGGAGGGAGAACATGGGCTAGCCTGTCCCTAGCACTGGCTTCTTGCCCTTCCTATGCAGTCTTCTACCCTGTGGTGTCCCTGGCCGCCCTGAAGCGTATCTATTTGGGTGTTCAGGATCCTGTGCACCTGCTGGGAAGGGCAGGGGGTGGCAGGTTTGTGTGCTGGGGACTAATGTCCTGGTGGGGCTGGGGTAGCTGTAGAGTGGGGCCCTGGCTCTTGGGTGTCCTCATCTCGGAGCCTGACCTCTGCTGAGCCTCTGCTCCCAGGGAACAGCGATGGTTGTGCTGGGCAGCAGCTGCTGCTGGTCTTTGTCTTTGTGGAGGGGACCTGTGGGGGCCCTAGCCCTGCCCCACCCCTTCTTAGACTGTGTCTCTATGCTTCAAGGCAATTAGCTTGTGTTCAGAATCCCTGGGGCATGCTGGAGGGGAAGGTGTCCTTCCTGCTGAATGGGCTGGCAGATGGCCTCCTGGCCACCCCGACAAGGGGGAGGACATGACTTCTGGCCCAGACTGAGCCCTGCTGGACCCTCTCCCTGCTGCTGAGGAGGAGGAGAAGGAGGAGAGCTGACCTCAAGTCCTTTGGGCTGGTTCTGCCCTGTCTGGGAGCTTGACCCTCGTGGAACCTGCGAAACGCCTGCCCTTGTGGTGCTGCGCACAGAAGTGACCCAAGCCTTTCTCTGCATTTTGAAAATAGGCACACTCCTGCATGGGCCCTGTCTGGGTGCTGAGGTTTTGAGCCGGGTGGCATTTGGCTTGGAGAGCTCAGGACTGCCCTGGTGACCCAGCTCTGTTCACAGTGGGCTGCCTAGGGCTGATCTGCGACAGTGTGCTGGTGTGAGATAGCATTGTGGACAGTGGGTCCTGGAGGGGCAGCGTTGAGCACCCTCCTTCTATTTTCCTGGGTCTGTTTTTTTCTACTGTCCCTGCAGATTTGGGGTCTACCCTCCCTGGATGCAGGCCACACACCCCCAGCATAGAACAGGGGACATTGCATGGTGTTTTCTGGCGTGTGGCTGTCCCTTGTCTGGCAGCTCCTGCTTCGTGCCTTCTGAGATGCCACATGGAGCTGGGCTGAGTCCTTGTGGGTGGGTCACCCAAGGTGGTTGCTTCACCTCTCTGATCTTGCTTCGGCCACTGCTTTGTCAGGTTACAGGGGCCTTTCCTGCCCGCCGTCCTTCTTTGTGGTCTCTGTCCAAGTGCTCTGGGTGGTGGCAGGCAGGACATTCCATCAGACCCAGCCCTGTCCTAGGCTGATGCCAAGATTATTACTTCTTCTGGTCAGGACCTGAGCGTGGCTAGCGCTGTCCCTGCCTGCAGGAGGGTGCCAGGCTGCCCCAGATCTGGGGCCCAGATGAATGGTTCCCCATCATGCCCGTCCCCTGGGTCTGTACCAGCTCCTAGGCTTTGCCCAGCCCTCAGGGTGTTGCTTCTGTTCCAGGCCTTCCTCACACCCTCGATTTGGGAGTAAAGGGGACCAGATGCCTTGGCACGGCACCTCAGTGGTGGGCCCACCAGTCCTGAGAACTTTGGCCTGATACCTAGCGCTGGCGACACAGAGGGGCTGCCTTAGTGGAGGCTGGATGAAGCATCCTGGGTTCTTGTCTGCCTGTGGAGAAGAAGGGGTGCTCGTGTGCATGATGGGTCCGGACAGGTGTGTGCCTGGTCCAGATCAGAGAGACGTGTGCCTTCACCAGGGGCCGAGGTTGTTGCCAGCGGGACTGGCAAATGGTCAGCTCATCAGGGCGCGCTGCTGCGGTCCTTGGAGGAGGGGCACAACTGGTGGGGGCGGTGTCTGGGAGGAGGGCTGCCTGGGCACACGACTCATACCCCAGACCATGTGCAGAATGTGCACAGCAGCGGCACACTCGGGACGTGCACTCACGTGCACGATGGGGGGTGAGCAGCCCGTCCCCACGGAACAGCCGCGGTGGGGCCTCAGATCAGGGCTGCTTTGGACAGGGCTTGCTGAGAAACGCGCTTCACGGGGCTGCGGTCGCTCACCTGTGTGGCACAGTTACTGGAGCACCCAGACCCTGAGTCTCAGGGACGAGGGGGCAGCGGTGCTGCTGGCAGAGGTGCCCCCGCTCCAGCGGGACGCGGCCGCACGGATGCCCGCTGGGACCGTGCCACCCTGACCTCAGTGGGCTCATGGCTTTGGAAGAGTCACAGGACACTGTTGCCAAGAAAGTCACTGGTTCAGAAAGGGCCTCAGTGTTTCGATGAGTGTGGATTTTCCGGCTGTCCCCCGGAGAGAAACCTCCCAGGGGACCCAAACCACCCGGATGGGGCTGCCACCACGCCTGTGGAAGGTGGAGTGAGGGGCAGAGTCTAGAACTTCGGAGGCAAGGAGATGGGTTGGGGCCAAGTGTGGTGGCGCATGCCTGTAATGCCAGCACTCTGAGGCAGGATTGTTGTGAGTTCAAGACCAGCCTGAACTGCACAGTGAAACCCTGTTTCAGAAAGAAAAAAAAAAAAAAGGAGATGGATTGGGGATGGCCCAGTGTCCCCTCCGGAGTGTGGCTGGGGTTGTCTGGTGTCTCCAGGGCTGCCTGCCCACCATGTGCTCCCCCTGTGGGCCCCCATGCCGCCCACCTCAGCTGAGATTAGGGCTCTGTGTGTCCGAGGGAATAAAACTGATTAAGTGTCTGTGGAATTTTTAGGTTGAAAGCTATGTGCTTTTTTATTTTTTAAGTGAATTTCTGACAGAAGTGCCCCACTCTTCAGAAGAATGTCTTGTTGCTCACTGTCCCTTCCCAGGTGAACACAGTTGCTGCTGACCCCACATATTCCTGTGTCTTCTCTGGTCAGTGACAGAGTATGTGGGGCCCAGGGCCACAGCTAACTCTACCCTCTTGCACAACTGGGAAGAACTGGCTTCTTGGAGTGTCAGATCCAGCCCCGAGGCAGGGAGAGAGCACGCAGGTGGGGCTACAGCCAGTATCCAGGGTGGATCATGGACCTGTGCGGATGTGTGCAGTGCCATAGTCAGGGCTGGTGTGCTTGTTAGTGTGAACGTGTGTGTGCACATGGATGTGTGCATGTATGGGTGCACATGGGTGTGTCCAGTGACTGTGTGTGTGTGTGTGTGTGTGTGTGTTTGGATGAGGGTGAGGGTGCGCCCAGGTGAGTGTGTGTTTCGTTGGGTTATGGTGTGTGTATGTGTGTGTGTGTGTGTGTGTGTGTGTGTGTGTGTGTGTGTTTGGATGAGGGTGGGGGTGCGCCCAGGTGAGTGTGTGTTTTGTTGGGTTTTGGTGCTGATGCTGTAAAAGCTCACCACTCATCTTGAATCACCTCCCTTCCGGCACAAGTGTTGCTAGAATCAACCTAAGCTGAGTTTTCTGTTGCCTCTGCCTGTGGGTGAAGATGTCGAGCACACTCGGGGCCCGGCGTGGCCCTGGACTGGGGAGCTTTCTGGTTAGATTCCCTGCGCAGCACCAGACCAGTTTACTGCACACCTCTGGGAGCTCTCAACCCTGACTGCAGCCTGTGCCCCTGGGTGCTGAGGCCCTTGCAGTTGTAGGGGGTATGGGAACAGCAGTGTCAGGGCCCTGCGTGTTTTACCTTGTTCCTGCACGTCTCTCAGTGCCTGAGCATCTGGTGAGGCTCTGCGCCTGGCCCAGCTGCGCCCATCCCCACCCTTCACTTGTGTGGTTATACCCCTGGGCTCTGAGGGACCGCCCTGTCGGGGTGGGTGGGGGTCTCACCCTGTGGACAGTGTCTGCATCCCTGCCACTCTGTGGCACTTCAACAATCAACTTTGTGCAGAGGAGACTTCTTGGATGTCGGAGGGCATGAAATGTGATTGGGCCTGGCTGCCTGAGGGGTGGCATGGGGCACCTGGGCTTGCAGGGGCACAGGGAGGGAGCATGGGCTGGGAGTTGGTTGGGGTCAGGGATAGGCCATGGGTTGGCTGTGTCCTCAGCCAGGATGCATGAGGCTTCTGGTGACTCCTGTAGCTCTCTGGGCTGGTGTGATGTGGTCCTTTCTTTCGCAGTGAGGGTCCTCCCAGCCCTCCACGATGCTCCAGGGTCACCTTTCCTGGGTGCTGCTGGGGCCCTAGGTCCCTGAGTGTCACTTGATGGTCTGCTGGAGTGGCTCGCTCTTGTGTTGCTGACCTTGACCTTGGACTGGTATCCCCTGGCTGCCATAATCAAGCACTGTAGTCAGGGTGCGGTGAAACAGTTTATTCTGACAGTAATCCTGAATTCAGGGTGTCATGGGCCATACTCACTCTGGGGACTCCAGGGGTAGGGTCCTTTTCCTCTTCCCTTGGCTGCAGCCCGGCCTCTGCCCCATGTTTGCTCAGCCTTCCTCTGCTGCCTGTGTCTCCCTGCTCTCTTCTTTCTAAGAGGACACCAGTGACATTGGCTGAGGGCCGCCTTATACCAGCTTGAGCTTATCTTACCTCCTGTACCTGGAGCAGCCTAATTTCCAAGCAAGGGCACAGGCTGAGTTCTAGGAAGGATTCTCCAGCCCAGTGCAGATCCCAGTCAACAGCTACAGCAGCAGATCTGAGCCTCACACCCCTCGTGTCAGGCACAGACAGGGCTGCCCTTGGGAACTGTGGGCCCTGCAGCAGAACTAGGTGGCAGAAGGGGTCTTCTCAGGGTCTCTGGTGAGACTGGCCGGGGCTCCACTCCTGAGGTTGTAGCATTGTCCTTGGTGAGGGTTGGGGCTATAGTTCAGCGGCACAAGCGCCTGCCTGGCAAGTGCAAGATCCTGAGTTCAATTCCCAGCATAAAAAAATAAAAAATTGTCCCCTGGTGGGAGTGGGCACTCCGAGCCTCTGTGTCCTCACCTGGGAAGGGGACTGATGGTACAGACCCCACACCCAGGACCATGGTGGGCAAGCTGTGAGTGCCAGGGCTGAGCAGTGGAGGGACCTGGGCTGTTGTGTAGACGCCTGCTTCCCAGCCCTGGGTTCACTGCCCCTGCTGCTGGGTAGAGGGTGTGGCCAGGGAAGGTGTCTAGAGGGAGCAGGACCCCACGCAGAGCTGGGGCTACCAAGTGAGGGCCACTGCCTACCTGCCAGGGTTGACACTGTGATTCTACCTGGAGCTTCCTGTAGGCATCTTGCACCCTTTGAGCACAGTGCCCACAGCTGGGCTGCAGTCAACCTTGCTCTGGGATCACAGATGCCGCCAGTCTGCAGCCCAGGCTCAGGCCTCGGCCTCTGGTCCCACCCACCCCTGCCTCTTCTTCCTGGTGGGCAGTGCAGGGGCAGCCTGTGCTGGGCCAGGCGTGCCTCGGCCTCGGTCTCCGTTGCGTGAGCACATTCACAGACAGTGAGTGTGTGGGCCAGCTGCCAGCCAGCGCCTGGACCCTTGGCCGCCAAGCTTTGATGCCCAGAGGCTATGCTTGTCCTGGCCGGGCCTCAGGCCTGGACGAATAGCAGCTTCTCTGGGCAGGGGACTTGAGTGTGCCCTGTGTGCCCCACGGCCGTCAGCCCGGGACCCCAGGGCTCCTGGGAAGTAGGAGAAACCACAGAATTGTCTTGTGGGTATTTTGAGGAAATGAGGTTTGGCAGGCAAGAGGCCCAGCTGTTGTTTTTAATGCCACTGAGTCAGAGAGAGTGCAGACCAGACAGAAACCCCCAGTTCTGGACCATTCTGCCGGGAAGTTGCAGGGCAGCCCCTGTCAACCACTCATACCTCAGAGCTGGTGGGGGTTTCCTGGCTGTCTGTCAGTGGAGGAATTGGACCGCACATCCTCAGAGCTCTGTCCCTAGGGATTTCGAGTCTGATTCCTGCAGGTTCCTCCTTTGAACTGCTACATTCTGCTGCCGTGCAGGCTTTCTCCATGCCGTGGCTCAGGGTGTGGGTCCTGTGTTCTGCATCGGGCATCACGAGGCTGGCCAGGCCAGGAGTTGCCAGGGCCTCAAATGCACATCAGAGATAGTAGAGGCGTTGGGGAGCCCTGGGTAGGCAGCACTTCAGGGGCGGTTCCCGTCTTCAACAGGGAGCAGCGTGGATTGATTAGTGATGCCTGCTTGGGCACAGTAAGGAGCAGGGCAGTGCCTGAGCTGTTTCTGGGGCAACATGATCCTTTACTCCACAGGTGGGGATAGTGGAGCCCAGAGAGGGGAAGTAGCTTAGGTGGTCAGTGGCTAGTGTAGGACTTGAACCTAGGTCCTACCGGGCTTTGTTCAGATTTATGCTTTTGTACCATTTTACTCATGATCTCGAGTTAAATAAAGTGTTTCCTTTCACATCCTGGCACAGTGTGGGCACCTGAGTGGCTGTGGCTGTGGCTGCGGTTGTGCTGCTATCTGCCCCCTTTCCATCTGTCTCCCTCAGCCTCCGTCTTGCTGGACCCCCTACTCCGAAGGTCACCCAGAGAGGGGTGTGCCTCTTCCCCACTGGCGCCAGCTACTTGCTGCTGTCCGCAACCCCAGCCGGGCCCAGTTTCTCTCACCTAGGAAATTCTCCTTTGGTTCCCAAGAGGGACAGAGTGACTGTCCCTGTAGTTGCCCAGCTGACTTCCTGCTCCTGGACTGGGTTCTGGGTTTGCTTCCTGGGCCCTATCCCTTCATGTGGGAGAGATAGCTCACACTGCCAGGTGCCCGGCAAGGCTAGCTAGGTACAGTGGGGAAGGGCTGAGTCCCTACCCAGAATGGCTGGAGACAGGAAGAAGGCCTGGTGCTGGAACCGAGGACACAGGGAACTAAACCAGGGGCTTGTGGATTTTTCCAGGGCCAACCTTCCCTACCCCACCTCCCCTCTGGAGCTCAGTATTACAGCAGCCAGGCCTTAGCACTGGGGACCGCCCCTGTCACAGCTGTGCTACTCGGGGTCTCTGTTTGGTCAGCTACGGGCCTGCCCCTAGTATGGTGGCCGTACATCCTGGGTGGGATTCAAGTCAGGGGACCTTTCCAGCCTGTAGTCCCAGTGCTTCTTCCCAGTAGGACGAGAGAGGGGCAGGGAGTGGGCTCTGCCAGTGCAAGGGCCTCGCTGGGCTCTGCTCAGGGCTATGCCCCCCTCTTCAGCTGGGAGACCTCAGCCGAGTTGCTGTGTTTCTTGAATGCCACAAAATAGGGCAACCATGTCTCCCTGAAGGTGGCTGTGCAGACAGAGGATGCACATACACACATGCAAAGACCCTTGAGGGCATGATGAAGATTCAGACTCAGGGCATGAGGCTGTCGTCTGAGGTCTGTCTTCCTACTCTTGTCTCTTTCCTTTATCAGGAGGGATCAGGCTGAGGGATCCCTCTGAGTTAGCATCCATCCATCTGTCCGTCGGTCATCTATCCATACATCCGTCTACCTACCACCATCTGTTCATGTATCACTCCGTCTGTCCGTCCATCCGTCCATCCGTCTGTCTGTCCTTCCACCCATCCATCCACCTGCCCATCTACCTAGCCATCTATCTGTCTGTTCATCCGTCCATCTGCCCATCCTTTCATCCACCTGCCTACCCACCCATCTGTTCATCTATCTGCCATCCATCTGTCTGTCCACCCATCCACCCATCCATTCACCCATCCATCCGGCAGCACTGACAAAGCACAGATCATAAAGTTTTGGGCTGCTGGGTCCTCAGTGTCTAGAGGTCTCTCGTACCCTCTGAGGGTGTGGTCCAGACCTACCGAGAGTGAGGAGGTGTCCAGACAGGAGTGGTGTAGGTGTTGGGGAGGAGCTGCCAACCCTGACGTGTCCGTAGACGGAGAATGCTCCTGTTCCTCCTCCCGGTCTCCTCCAGCTCTGGTCCTCTGTGGTTGGCAGCCCCTCCTTCTGTGCCTCCCCTCCAAGGTTGCTGCCACTCATCCAGTTCGAGTGAGTGACATTTTTCATTTTGCTGCTCAGCTGTCTTGGGGCCTGGGCTCTGTTCACCCCATTTTCCTGCACCCCATTGCTTCTCTGGAAGAGACTTCACCACTGGGTGCTGCAGAGCTGGGGCAGAATGGAGTGGTGGGGAGGTGGCTGTTTTCCCGCCTGCTTTTGTTTTTCTACCCGCTCCCACTGTCGAAGCTGCAATTGTGCGTGTTTCATAATTAATCACGCCTTGCTGGGTGCTTGTCATTCTGTAAGCACCAGCACCAACTTTCCCCGACCTTGCTTTCGATGTGAAAAGGAAAAACAGAAGGGTAACTCGGGCTTAGCTGGGAAAAGCAATTTATAGTGATTTGCCCCTGAATGTGCAGCCATGTCAACTGCAGATTTCTGCAGCAGATAGGTGAGTTTCCGGGCAGAGTATTTAAATGAATTTCACAGTCACACCATTTGGCTCATGGCCAGGTGTGCGTTCCAGATGTGTGGCAATAGCTGATAAGGAGGTCTGGGCTCGGGCCAGGGTTGTGCGGCTCCTGCTCATTGATCCATGATGACAGGCAAAAGCGGGGCCAGCAGGCCTTCTGCTCACACAGCTTTGTGAGCAGCTGAGTTGGCCAACGGTGCCAGGCATTGCTTGTGTCGCCTGCCACCCTCAACTCAGCGGAGTAGGAGCCCCTGGCAGGGTTAGGCTCTGGTTCCCTTTGGAAGGCAAGTTGATCTGTCAGGGTGGTGGGACTTTGTTGTCATCTGGTGTCACTTCTGCCTGGAGCACCTGACTGAGGCTTGACAGGAAGGTCGCAGTCCGAGTTCCAGTGGAAGACGCAAGCACAGTGTGGATAGGACAGGCCTGGTTGCTGTGACACATAGGCCCGGGCTGTGGCAGCTTCCACAGGAGATGGCTGAACACTCAGAGGGGGTGTGTGTGAGTGGGTGGAGCTTCTGCTGCATGCGCACCTGTAGGTTGATGGTGGCCTTGCTACCTAACATGGGGTTTTGAGTTCATCCTAGGGACAGGGAAGTGTCATAAGGCAGACCTGTAGGCAATCCCCTTTGTGTCCATTTCTGTCTGTTGAGTGGATCTTAGGAACTGCAGAGAAGCTAGAAAACATGGCCCAGCTCAGCCTAGAAGGAGAGGATTTGACACCGACAGCAAGCTCCTGTGTGATGCTGTGCAGCAGATGGAAGCCTGGGGCTGGGTCGCGCAGTGTCCCTCAGTCAGCTACTTACTGCTAGGTGACCTGTGTCAAGGTCCTCATTGACTCAAGTTCTCTATCTTTGTTTGCTAAGTGGAGGTTATGTACAGGACATGTTTATATCATGCTAATCCTGGTGCTTGGCATATAGTGAGTGTCAGTAAGTAGTAGCTCGTGTTCTGATAATTGAGAGGTAGGGATCAGGCGATGGGTTCTCTTTGGAAACTCTCGCAGATCCCATCCATCCATGCATTTACCCACAGACTTATCCATCCGTCCGTCCATGCATCCATCCATCAATCCACCATCCATCCATCTGTCCATCCGTCTACTCATTCACTCATGCACTCACCCCCCTCTGTCCACATCCCCACTCATGCCAACATTTGCCATCTGACTAACTCCCTTACGTGACATACTTGGAAGAGAAAGTGGAAAGACCCGGCTTCATAGACTGCTGCATTTCAAGTGAGTCCATCTCCTGTAGAGGGCAGTCCTCAATTTCTCAAGCTTGAGGGTCCTTGTTGGCCTCCTGGCTGCTACACTGTGAGTGCAGAGCCTGCCATTGTGTGCTCCGGGGACTTTGATGGCAGGGGATGGTGGGCATGACTGGCCTTGCGTTTCTGCCTCCAGGCTGGGAGTCAGGTCCCTTTGGCTTGACTGGCATGTTGTATTGACAGGTGGATTCTTGATGACTGGCCCTTGAGGGTATGGGCTGTGGTGGGCGCTAGCAGGCTCAGCCAAGGAGGGCGAGGGTTCACCTGGCCAGGGATGATGGCTGCCAACCTGTCATATGGTGCCTGCCAGGCACTTCCCAGGAGCACATATTTTAAACATTGCATGTCTACTATACGTGTTTTACAACCAGTTTTCTTCGCTTGAGATATTTATGAATGTGTTTTGTAGCAGGGAGCTCCCTTCGGAGCGTGCCTTATACCTGGGACTGGTTCCCTCGTGGGTATGCTTGTTTTATTTCCTTTGCATCCTGTGCTGGGCATCAAGCTGCTGCCAGGTAGTCAGACATTTGGAGACCTGCAGGGAGCATCTTTGGGGCTGGCCTGGCCTACACCTCTGGGGGTGGAGCCTCTGCCATCTGTATGGGCCCCGTGCCCCATGGAAGCATGGACTTACCGTGATCCCCTCCTGGCCAGACCCACTCTGGGCGTTTCCACTGCTGGGAGTACACAGTCCCAGGGATCATGTCCTAACCCTCTTTGGGGCACATCAGCTATCTGGGGATCTGGGGGAAATGAGGTCAGCCTTCGCACCTCTGCATGGATTTGTAGGCCTGAGCAGCCCCACAGCCCTGGGCTCTGCTGCCCAACAAATGGGCAGGGAGAGCTGAACCACAGCAGTGGGCTGAGCACCCGGGCCCCAGGGTCCTGCAGTGTTGTCCTGGAGGTGCTCAGTGGGAAGGCTGTGCCCTGGCCTTGCTGCTTGCTATTACATCAGGTTGAGCTGCTGCAGCAAACCCCTTCCTACAGGGGCCTGCTCCCGTCATGGGCGAGCAGCTCAGTCTGTGATGGGGGCAGGCAGCTGGGTCCTGGGAGGACAGCTTTGTCACTTCTAGGGTGGAAGAGTTGCTGGGTCAGGCTACCCTGAGGCACGTGTGGGCCCCCGCTGCCCTCCCGTCTTCTTCCTCAGACAGACTGTCTGGGTCAGGGATTATGGGACGAGCCCTGTCAGTCTGTTGCTTGGCAGGGGAGACAGCAAACCCCAGTGACTGGGGTCAGGGAGCCTGGGTGTGGCAGGTCCCCACTGGACAAAACTCTGCCCTGACCCTGACCTCTGGCGTCTCCTTTCCGTGAAGGTTCTCAGGACTGCTGGACTGATGCGCTGAAGCCCTGGGCATTTCATGCCCCTTTTCTGGGTGGCTGCGGGTGTTTCAGCCTCAGTGCTCACTGGCATTCAGTTTATGGTGTTACCTGCATGACTCATTTTCCAGGAGGAGTGGTCATCCCAGCCACATGGGACTTGTCAATAAACACAGATTCCAGGGCCCCAGAGCCCTGGGAACAATGTGGGGGGTCCTGCCCTCCACAGCTCTTCCAGTGCTGTGCCGGGGCTCAGGGGCTGCTGTAGTCTGGGGGCCAGGGGCCAGGAGTGAGGGGTCAGAGCATCTGTGGCTGGATGGGAAGAGAGCCAGCCTATCCTCTGGCTGCCCTGTCCCCTCTTTCCTGTTGTGTGCGTCAGGCTCAGTTGGGTGTGAGGGCTGGGGTGGATGTTGGTGGTCGGTACAGTAAGCCTGGCTGTGGGGAGCTGGCGGTGTAGGAAGGGACTCTAGCAGGTCTTCTTGGGGCATAGTCTCCTCCCCTAGTACCCCTGTAGCAGAAAATGGCCCCTCCCAGCCAGTATACCTCAGTTTCTTAGTTGCCCAGGCAATAGTTCTTGTTCCAGTTCTGGTTGTTCCTGTCTCTTAGAAATGCTGGTCACTGTGATGCACACTGTATAAACCAATCCCCAACTGACAGCCTTCTGCCTCTGCACTTTCTCCTTGCTTATCTCATATCTAAACCCTAGACCACCAGAGATCAGGGCCTAATATTCTGGGAATGATCCCAATCGATGCTGTCGACATAAATAAATCTGCCTCCAAATCCTGGGTGTCATTTCAGTGTTTCTGCTTGCTACTACATCTCCTGCTGAGCCCCAGGGATGGAGCTGGGCATCCGGGGAGGAGAAAGGGAAGAGGGGTGAATCTTCATTCATCTGCTATCTGGGACGCAGCTGGGAAGTGGAAATAAAAGTTGAGAAAATGTCATCCTCTGACATTTATGCTCTCAGAGGCATCCACAGGGACCCTGGGCAAAGCAGCTTTTGATTGTCATCAAAAGGGCTGCCCTGGGGACACCCAGTGCTCTGTCTCAGAAGGGGGCTTTGCAGAGTCCCTGCCTTCCTCCTGTTGCAGCAGAAGGTGCAGAGTGGCAGCTGCGTTGGGGGGGGCTTCCCCTGCCCCTTTCTCTGATTCATGATTTGGGCTTTGTGTCACTGGAGCAGGGTCCTGGGGGGGCCCCTAGTGGTTCTGGCTGCATAGACACCAGCCAAGGGAGCTCCGAGCCAGGGGGACCCAGGGACGGGCACCTTGGGCACAGCTGGCCAGACTGGCTGCTTGGCTGGGTTCACTGAGCATGGCTCACCATATGTAATCAGCCACCCTCAGCTGCTGCTGCACCCCAAGAGCCAAGCTCTGCACAAATCACCAGTGACAGCTGCCATCTGGGAGCGAGGTGCTGCATACTGGGGGCCTGGGGGCCCAGTCATTGAGACTGAGGCCACAGGCGTGGAGACATGGGGACTCACGTTCATCTGTCGCAGCTGCCAGTCTTGGGTGCCATAGGAAAAAAGCCTTTTCTGTGGCTCTGGGTCGGAACACAGGCTTCATCTCCTGGGCAGGTGCTGACAGTGTCTAGTGCCAACCCAGGACTCTGGCAGGGATCCCATACCTGCAGGTGGCTCACAGAGAGGAGTGTAGAAGTTGATTAGCGATGTCTGCCTTGGGAAGTATGGGGAGAGGTGGCCTGTGTGCTCTGTGCTGGTCACCTGTTCAGGTCTCACTTTCCAGCCTGGTACCAAATAACTGCAAGGACATCCAGCAGTATTGTTTAATTTTTATTCCTTCTAAATGTTTAGAGCTCTTAAAAGCCAAAAATCACACCAAAGGCCCAGTGGCTCCTTATTTGTAAAAGGCACCTTGGAGCACATGTGGCTGGGAGCTGTGGCCGGTTGGCTGCATAATGAGCCCTTTGAGTCTTGTCTGGGGACACAAGAAGTCCCTGTTGCCCTGCAGACTCATAACTTCTGTGAGCCCTGGGCCCGACACAGAGCCACCGACAGGGGGACGGTGCTCACCCGGCAAGAGAGGCCCTTCTGTGTGCCGTTTCCCTCCCTGTTTGAAAGTCGCTGCTCGAAGCAGAGGGCCTTAGAGGAGTCGTCTGAGGACTGCGTCCCATGGGCGGGTGGGCCAGCAGTGCCCAGCCCAGGTCCTCTGCCTGCCAGTACTGTGTGGCAGGGCAGTTTGTGGGGAACCTGCTGGCTGCTGCACCCCAGATACCCCTGGGTGCAGGTCCTCAGGGCAGCCAGCACTGCAGGTCACCTGTGAGTTGGCACGTGGTTTCAGGGGCCCTTCTCTTGTTGCCCATTCCTCTCTGCATACACGTGTGCAGCACGCACACACACATGCAGTGCGCATGCAACTCACAGTATGTGCGCACACATGGAGGCACACATGGCACATGCATGCACAAACACACACACCTGGGGAACTCCCACCATGCTGCAGGCCCCAGGTCCAGGCTGCTTCCTGGGGCAGCCTGGGTATGGCCGGTACATGTTCCTCCTGCTCAGTGCACCCTGAGCTGTTTCTGGTTCTGCCTCCTGTATGTGACACTCTCCGGTCCTCGGTCAGCTGCCTCCTTCTCCCCTGCCTCAGCTTCTCCATATTCATGTCTGTCCTCCCACTAGGCCTGCTTCCCACCTGTCCTTTTCAAGATCTGTGGGATAACTGTTGGGGGCTTTTAAGGCTGGGAGACAGGGCCTTGTGTGTATGGCACAGGGCAGAACCAGGTTGGGGGACAGGAAGGAGGAGCTTGTACTGCTCCTCACTGAACATTTCAGGGCCTGTTTTGATGAATCTGTCATCCTGGGGAGACACTACAGTATCTGTACCAGGCCCTTCATGGTGCCTGTGGGGAGCAGGCAGCTGCCTGGACATCAGTGAGCGGGGACTCGAAGAGAGACACACACTTCTTGTAGGTGTTTGCCTCTGCACGGTGCCCCGGCTGCTCTGAGGCTTGGCCGCCCCCCTGCCAGCCCTCTGGATTTCCATGTCCCCTTCTCTGAGGGTCGGCACCTGCTCTGAACTGACGGTGACATCCAGAACAGCAGCATGACTCATTGAAGACCCACAGCAGCCCAGGGTGGAACAGCCCCTTTCTAGGGTAACCAGTGTGATGGTGAGGAGCAGCCCTTTGCCCAGGATCAGTGCAGTGAAATGCCAGCCTGGCTTGGTAAATGCAAACAGGTGTCGTGCCTGCAGAGTGCTGCCTGTTTCCTACCTAGGCAGGATATGCTTAGGGAACAGTTCTCTGAGCCCACAGTGAACACTTGATTGTGGCTTTGGGACAACTGGTGGCTCATGAAATTACAGGCACTGTCTCTTGTCCCTGCAGGTCATCTCCGCTGTGTCCCGGCTCTCCCTGCACAGCATTGCGCAGAACAAAGGGATCAGGTGAGTTCCCTGGAGCACACTACGCCCAGGTGGCCCTGTAATCCCCACCGCCACGTGTGCCCCCACCACAGGTACTGGAGCTTTCCACTGATAGCCTCTCCCTGGCCCGAACCATGAATTTTCCATATGCCGTCAGCACACACCAGGGAAATCTCATAGCACGTTACTGATGGCTGCAAAATTTCCTTCAGTTTAGGTAATAAGATCAGCAAATTGATCCTTTCACAAACCATTGCCTACGTAACCGCACCCACATACTACAGAGGCAGGGCGCGGGAGTGGGTGCAGTAGCTGGTGTGGTGCTTGCAGGTTGCATGCCTGCCCTGCAGAGGAGCTGCCACTTGCAGGCTGGCCATAGGAGAAGCCAGGCCCGTGGAGTTGCTCTGATGTGCTCAGTTCTTTCTGGATCACAGAGTTCACCTGCAGGGCATCCCATGACCCCTGAGGCCTGGCCTCCGTCTCCCACAGGTACAGTGGGACTCGGCAGGAGGGTGGCCCAGCCCCCAGCCGCCACTGAGAACTGGCCTTGTGGACTCTGACTCTGACCTATGGACCAGAGAGACAGGCTCTATAGGCACAGTCCCAGCACAGGTGCTGCCCTTGCCTGTCGTGTCTGGGGGTTCCCTGAGCACACAGGGCAGCTGGGGTGGCTGAAAGGCTCCTCCTGCACTGGGAAAAGCCGTATCTTGAGTGCGATGTCCACTGTAATGCCCCCTTAGGGGACAGTGGTCATGCCTGCAGGTGGAGTTCCGTATCCAGGTGCCAGGTATTTGGGGGGCATGGCATTGCAGGTGGGGTATTTGCTCAGAGTGAGCGCCTATGTGAGTCCCCAGGATGTCTGTCATCCTGGATTTTCAGAGATAGGAAATAATGTCAGTAATAGAATAGGCTCTTTGAAAATGTTTTCCAATGAAATATTAAACAGAGTGACAAGGATGTTCATAACATGCTCAGACGCTCAGGGTATGTAGAATCACAGTGTAACCAGCCCTGTCCCAAGAGCCCAGAGTGCTTTGTAGAACATTGCTTACACCACCCCACGCCTAGCCCGGCCCTGAGCATAGAGGCCTGTTGTAGGCACTGCTTAAAAGTGACCAGCTAGGGTCAGGGATATAGCTGTGGAACAGGCATCTTACGCCTGGGAAGCGCAAGGTCCTGAGTTTAATTCCTGGTACAGAAAAAAAAGTGACCAGTTAAAAAAAATGAAGCTGGCCTTGTGGCACAGGCCTGTTGTTCCAGAACTCTGGGAAGCTGAGGCAGGGGCCTCACAAGTTCAAGCCTAGCTGGCTGACTTAGGGAGACCCTGTCTTAAAATTTGAAAAACAAAATGAGTGGGGGGCCCACAGATGTTCAGTACAAAGGTGTGGGTTCAGTACTCAGCACTGGAAAGAAAAGTCAGCCAGGAGATAAACGTGTTTCCGGGTCAGAGGCCAGCCCGTAGTTTTGTCTCTGGAAATGACTGTGGGCTCTTTCTTCCACCGGCCTGCGAGGACACCCAGGGATGCCTTTGTGCTTCCCGCCCCTTTCCTACGCGCACGTGTGGATGAGTTGTATGCAGCAGTGGCAGCAGCGTGCTTCCCATGGAGTAAGCCTCTGCCTGGGTCCACACTCGGACCCTAAGCCAGGCTCTCTCCTCCACCACTGACGTGTTCTCCCCAGACGAGAGTGTGGCCTGTGGCAGACAGTTGTGACCCAGTGATGTCCAGGGACAATGGGGCAGCCTGGTACTGGAGGTGGTCCTGGGACTGAGCACCCTTCCTGGGAGGCAGACCTGGGTGGGACCTAGTGGTGGCTTTGAGGGTGGCAGAAAATATTGGAGAGAGATGTGCCCTGCTCTGTGAGTAGCAGTGCGGCCCCTCGGGGACAGGGGCGAGCCGGCTCCCTCCCTGCAACCCAGCCCCTCCTCCCCTCAGGTGTTTGCTAAGTTGTCCACCGTGGATGGGCAGGGGGCAGCCCCTGCCCTGGCCCAACACTGTGGTGTGGACGGAAGGTCACTGCTTCCCCCTTGTGTGGAGCGTGAATGGCCCAGGCAGTGGACAGCGAGTCCCAGGTCTGTGCCCTGCATCCTGGTGAGCTGTGACGCTGTCCTGAGCGCCCTCTCTGAGCTGCGCTTCAGAGGACAGGCACCTGGACCCTTTAGCTCAGCACTGGCCCAAAAGGGCACAGCAGTTTGTTTCTGTGATAGTGGCAGTGTGTGGGGTCTGGAGACCAGCCTTTCCTCTGTGATGCTCAGGGGCCTTGGTGCCAGAAGCCACAGGATCAGTTACCAGAAGCCACGCAGGGCAGGGCCGGGCGGGGCCTTCCCAGGTGGCCAGAAGGGGAGGACAGGTGGGAAGGATTGCCAGCCTGGAAGGCCTGTGCCACTGTGGGCAGGTTGTACCTGCAGTTGTCCCCTGTCCCCCACCCCCACCCCCACCAAGCCACATGCTGACTAGGGTGCCGGTTAGCGAGGGCCTTTAGGTCAGATGTCACTTCCGGAGCTGTGCAAGGGCCACAGGAACTGGGAACAAAGGAGGCGGGCTGTGGCCTCCTTTCCTGCCTCGACGACTTGCGCTGACCACTGTTGCCCCGTCTTGTGCCAGTCTACAGCTCGGGCTCTCTGGAACTTTGTTGAGGTCTGCAGCCCCTGGGCCAGGGTCTCTGGCAGTTCATATGTCCTGCTGTGAGCTCAGTTGGTGGGGCTTCCTGGCAGCCCCACTGGATGCCGGAGTCTGAAGGTTCCCTCTTCTTCCTCGTGGGCTGAGATTCCCAAAGGGATTGGGCATTCTGGGAGCTTCTGCCTGCAGCTCTCAGAAGACTGCTGGGGTTCTCATCAGCACATTTCTGATCCAGACAAGCGGATGCACGGCAGTAATACTGGCGCACAGCTCACGGAGGCTGAGGCAGAACAACTGCAAGTTAGAGTCTCCCCTGGGCCACTTAGTGAGACCATGTTTCCAAGTAAAACATGAAAAAGGGGCTGGGATGTAGCTCAGGGGTAGAGTGCCCTTGGGTTCAATTCCCAGCACTGAAAAAAGAAGTCTGATTGTTTTTTCCTGGCTGTTATTAATTAGCCAAAGGTTTGGTTTCACCTTCCTTTTTGAAAACACACACTCTGAGCCCACAGCCCCGAGGGCTCCCTGGCTTCTCCTGGGCAGACGGCAGCCCAGGGCTTCCTTTAAGGAACCGGTCATTTCCCAGCCCTTGCACGGTGCACATTGAGCTGATTTGCTGTTAAAGCCCTGATTATGCTTCTCAGAGGCCAGTGAATTGGAGACTTTATCCGGGTCTCCTCTGGTGCTGGCTGGGGTGGAGAGCGACGGGGCATCCTAGGTGTGTGGAGAAGCCCTGCTTGTGGCAAGAGCCCCCTGCAGATTGGGGGTATCCTGACTAGGGGGTCTGCGTGGCTCTGAATGGTTGAATGGGAAGTAAGATTGGCTAAAGCCACTGTCCCCAGGCCAGGGGTCAGACTGTGAAGGACATGACTACCAGCCAAGTGGCCTTAGGCAGGGCTGTCCTCAGCACCTCTAATGCAGGCTGATAAGCCCAAGTTGGGAGGTTGCTGTGGTCCTGAGCACTGGGCAGTGAGTTGCTGGGGTGGGCTGAGTGGTGACCCCCAAAAGATCCATCAGCTCCCTTACCCCCAAACTCTGCAGGTGAGATGGGAAAAAGGCTTTTAGGGGTGGACTTTGGCAGCTGTAATTACGTTTGCAACTCTAAGCGGAGCTAGGAGGGTCAAGGTCAGGCAGAGGCTATGTGTAGCAGCAGTTGGGGTATGTGGCTGTGGGCCAAGGAGTGCAGGGGGTTTGAAGCCGGGAGAGACAGGCACAGCTCCATGCATCCCTGAAAGCCACGTTGGGCTTCTTTCTCCAGGTCTTAGGGGTGGGGCCACACAGTTTGGGGTGGCTGGGGAGGACTCACTGGGCTGGCTTTGTCCTCCAGCCTCTGTTCTCCTGGGTGGAGCTTGAGTCCCTCCCTCAGCCCATTGCTAGCCCAACCCCATCATGCTCTCTGACTTTAAAAAATTAAGGTAAAGTTGGGGTCGTGTAGAAACAGCCATGTTAAAGCTTGTGACCCAGGGGCATTTGTACCTTGGTGAGGTTGTGTAACCACTGCCTATCTAGTTCCAAACATTCCTAGTCCTTGTCCCTATGAAACAGCCACCTCATCCTCTCCTGGACCCTTAGTGTTGCCATGTCACCTGTGCCGAGCATGTTTCCAAGCCTGCTGCCGGCTGCGGAATGTGGTAATGCTTGCCCCTTTTAAGGCCAAGAGACCGTCGCTGTGTGTTTGGGCCACCACCTGCTTGCCCTTCGTCACTGGGTGGGCCTCTAGGCTGATTCCACCTGTGGGTGATGACCAGTACTGCCCGACAGGAGCTAGACAGGGCTGGGGTCGGGTTGAGGTTGGGGTGGGACTAACCGAGTTCTCCAGGTCTCTGGGAGCTGGGACAGCCTCCTTCAATATGAGGCCAATTCTTGGGACCTTAGACCCTCCCAATCCAAACCTAAGTACAGTAGAACAACTGGAACCGAAACGCCCTCCATTTCATTTTTCTGCTTCTTTCAGAGAACCCAATCTTCTGTCCTCCCCCTGCAGCCCTGGCGGCTGGGCCTGCTGAGTCTGGGGTTCCCTTGGGAGGGCCAAATGCTCTTGTGGGGTTCAGGTGAAAAGGTAGAAGCAGCTTGTTCAGGGAGCCCGTCCTGTTCCTGATGTTGTCTGCCCCCCAACCCCAGGCCTGGCCTTTGTGCAGTGAACGGAGTGCCCCAGTACTGGTTCCCTGCACGGCCCTTGAGAAAGTCCTGCACTCTCACTGCAGCCCCAACTTGTTTCAGGAAGGTTGGAGTCAGCAGAAACGCACTGGACACCTCACCGTAGAGGCGTCTTGGCCACGGGGTCTGCTCAGGGCACGAGCGGCCCTGGGTGCATGTGCACTGGCCAGTGTGTCGACACAGAGCTGCCTTGGGTGGAAGGTGACCGGCACAGGTTGGGCTGTGGCATGGGTGGTGAGGATGTGTGCGTGCAGTTGTCCCCACTGCCTCTGGCCTTGCAGGTGTTGCAGATGGAACCTGCCTCCCTGGGAAGGGCAGGGGCGGCTGAGACGGCATCAGAGGCCACCAGAGCGGATGCTTGAATGCTGTTTTCCTTCCCTCTCCCTCCCTCATCCAGCAACCGGCCTCCCTCCATCACTCTCCACTTACGGGCCTTCCTTCCTTACCTCCCTCGCTCCCTCTTAATCTCCCAACTTCTTTCTACCACCCACCCTCCACTCACTCATCCTTCCATTTACCCATCTTCCACCCATTCGCCATTCATCCGTCCTTCCATCCATCCATACATTGCTCACCCATCCTCTTTCTGTCCATCTGTCCGTCCTGCATCCATCCTTTCATTCATCTGTGCACTGTCCATCCATCTACCTACCCACCTGTCTAAATAACCTACGGTCCAGTCCCTGACCTGAGTGTTGTGAGGACAGTGCTATTGTGTGGACGCTCCGGGCGTGTGTGCCTCCTCCGGGCTGAGCTGTGGGCAGTGAAACAGGAAGCAGGGGCTTGGGTGTGAGTCCCAGACCCGCAAGCATTGCTGTGAGGCGTCTCATCTGGGAAGGACCCCAGGGGACTCAGAGAGCTGCTGGCCCGTGTATGCACTAGGGGCTTTGTCCAGCTCTAGGGCCTCCAGTATTCATAGTGGACAGATGCCTCCTTCCTCCTTTCCCAGAGGGGAAGTTGAGGCACAGAGGGCCCACTTCCCCAGCTCTCAGGCAAGTGGCAGTCAGCTTGGGGAGCCAGCAGCCACCATTCTTTGCTTGTCCCTCGCTCTTCCCTCCGTCCTTGTCGTTGTGAGTGGCTGGGTGCTGGGACGTCCTCGGGCTGTCCTGAGTGCACTCCTGGTCATGTGGGGAGGTGGACCCTGACCACTGGGCACAGCGCTGGGCTTGAGGCTGTGACAGAGCCTAGAGGCTGAATCAGGGGCCTGACTGTGGTCAGGAGCTTGGGTTGGCTGCTATTGGGATTCTGCCGGGGTTCTGTCTGAAAGAATGGCCACCAGCCTACACCCAGGAACATGGCCCAGCTGAGATCAGTACACACTGGTTCTCTCCGGGGAGCCTGAGATGCTGGGTCTAAGCCCAGGTGAGCCTGGACAGGGTGGGAATGGTGGCCCCAAAAGGAACTGAACTAGGACAAAGGGCCTCTGCAGATGCTATTTAGGGTCTCTGAGATCATCCTGACCCCTGGTGGGCGTCCAGTCCTTACAAAGGGAGACACAGAGAAGAGGCCCTGTGAAGATGGCCACAGAGGTGGGATGCCTTGTTATGTGACCAGGACCACCTGGGCCCACTGGCAGCTGGGAGATGCAGGAAGGATGCTTACCCCAACTTCCAGGGAGCTGCCTGGGTTTCACACTTGTGGCTTCGGGAACCAGGAGGGCAAACACTCCTGTGGTTTTAGGGCTCTAGCCTGCAGTCCCTGGTGGCCACCCAGGCAGCCTGTGCCATAGAGATGTGGGTCTCAGTGGGCAGTGAGCTCTGGGAAGGGCCCGGGAGATGTCCCTTGGTGGGTGTGTTCCTCAGCCCCTAGAGTGCTATCCTAGCGCTTTCTCAAGGCTTATCTAGCCTCAGCCCTGTGAGCCTAGCCCATGCCCATGACATGGCCTGGCACCTGAGTGGCCTGTGTCTGGGAGGAGGTTAGTGGGGACAAGCGGGTGAGCATCTGGGGACAGTGGTCTTCTCATTCCCCAGCTGTCCTGGTCCAAGCAGCATTTGGGACAGCAGACTGCCCCCATGCCCTGCCTTCTCCTTCCCTGGGGAGGGGTGACGGTTCTACTCCGCAGCCGGCAGAGCGGAACAAGGCCGCCTCTCCAGGACACGTCACCACCCAAAATTTATCTGGGCAGCTGTGGGCCATTAGTGGCTCCTTTTCGGAGCCTGGGAAGAAAAGGCTCATTGTGTTTTCTGTTGGGGTTTGTGTGCATGCAGATGGGTGTGCTGCCTTGGCACTGTGTGTGTACTTGGGGCACCTGGTCCCTAGATGGGTCAGTAGAGGCCCCCACTCTTCCGGCCCCAGGGCTCTGCTGCCCCTGTGTCCAAGGTCTGCAGTGACAAAGACTGCATGCCCCTTGCTGGCTGTCCTCTCAGGTCCCTCCACTGTGCACGGCCATTTCTGGGCCTCATCACAGACCCTGGGGGCAGCAGAGCTCTGTTTTCCCATTGGAGATGCAGGTGGAGAGAGTAAGGCAGGCATATGAGTGCCAGCCTTATGCTGGGCAACTGCTTGTGCCATGGCTGCTCTGGGCCCTGGTCCGTATGAGTTTGTGGCCTCAGGAAGCTGGCTTTTCTGCCCGTTGGTAGATTCCTCCCTTCCTAAGCAGCACCTGATAGGCACCCTGCTGGAGGAGCGTCTGCAGGGATCTGGTGTCCACTGCTGGGGCTCCTGGGACACCTGTCCAGGCCCATGGCACAGGCCGCCCTCCCCTGGCTCATAAACTCAGGGGAAGATGAGGGTCTCTGTGCTTCCCTGTCCCATGCCTATCTTGGCCTCCAGCAGTTTATCTGTGGCTGGGCAGAAGCAGGTATCTGTGGTTAGATAGTGTGAGCAGACCTCCCGGGACTATGGGGCCTTGCCCTAACCCTGAATGGTTGCCACGGAAACAAGCAGACCTCTGTCCTGACCACTTTCCCTGCTTCTCCTGCCAGAGCTTGGTGTCCCCGGGCTTGGCGGAGCGCCGTCCTTACCGGCTGGGCCCAGGGAGAGCACCGATTGATTAGTGATGCCTGCCACAGTCAGAGGGGCTGGGCCCGGGCTCCGCCATCCCTATCACAGCAGATCCCCTAAGGGAAAGGTTCCAGGCTCCCGGCAGCCTGCCAGGCTGAGGCCACCAGGCTGACCTTTCATTTCCCGGCCGAAATCCGCAGGGAGTCGAGGGGGTGGGGAGGGGACGAGAGAGCCTCCAGCTGCCGTGTGCCCGTCCCTGGATGTTCACAGGGTGGCGGGGTCCTGCGGGGTGCCAGCTGCACGGAGCCATCCCGTCCTTCCCCAGCTCCCACGTAGGTCCTCCCCATGGCCAGCTGTCCTGCAACTGTGGAGGGAACCTGCTGCTGGGGTGTTGATAGAGGTCTGCCACTGTCTGTGCCACACACCTGAAACTGCGTCCTGCCACAGCTGGGCAAGTGTCCCCTGCTAAGAGGCCACAGTGGCACTGCGTGGAAAGACAGTGGCCTCGTTGCCGTGGCTGCCCTGTGGGCCCACTGGTCTTTCCCCCTCAGTGGTTCTCTTGGGAGAGCTGTTTTGGGAAATCAGAAACACCCTGGAGCTGTGCAGTCTCGTGGCTTTGCCATCAGCAGGGACTGTAGGCCGTCCTCCTCCCGTGGGACAGGGCAGGGCAGGGGTGGGGATCGACTGTTTCTGAAGCCAGCGTGTCCTCCTCTGCACTGTGGACTCTTGGAAACAGAGCAGAAGCTGCCTCTTGGGACTACAGGTCCCTCAGGGTTCTGCCATCTCAGCCCAGGTGTGTCCTGGAGTCTGTGGTTGCTCTGAGCTGCCCCCCATGCCTACTCTGGGTGGGCCAATGCTGCAGGCGCAGGACGATGGCAGCGGCTCTGCCTCGGTGTCCGACCTTCATGACCCCCAGGACGGGGTGCAGAGAGACACTCCTGCCTCTGCCCTGACTTTGGTGAAGATCCTGCTGGCCACACCTAGACCAGCCCAGTGGTCACTGCAGTCTGGCCCCAGCAGACCCTGTCCCCACCTGACTAGCACTGGAGTCCCTGGCCTTCTCTCCCCTGCACACCAAGTCCTTTTGTCCCCGCAGCCTGGCTCCCACTTCCAGCCCCTAGATTACAGTGAGGGCCATGTCACTCCCAACTCCCTGTCTTCTTCAGTTGGCCCGGCCACTTGACCTGAGCGTTAGCTGAGACGAGGGCACAGGTCCCTGGCATCGTCACAGGTGTCATAGGCCAGGACTCTGCCCTGTGAGCCCTGCTGTCTAGGCTTGCCCTGTTCTGCTATCATCCTAGGGGACAGTCTCCAGCATCTCTGACACCGGCCTGCTGAGTGGCGTGACCTCACACGGGAGGTGTGGCCTGGCTGCCTTGCTGTGGACGTGTGGTTTGCCCAGGGCCACTTTGAGAGTGGGGCTGTGTGTCTGAGAGCTGTTTTAGTAAACATGTCCCAGGGGCTTCAAGGCTTCCCCACCAATTAGAAGGCTGCACCCAGGTGTCGTTGGATAATTAAATGGGCCTGTGTCCTTGGCTGGGGTCTTGATGTGCCTTTCAAGTTTTCCAGGTTGGCAAATGGTGCCCAAGCCACCCACGATGGCCTGTGAGTCCCCTGGATCTTGCCCCTCAGCCCCTCTCATCTGGGTCGGGTAGGGCCAAACCCCAGGGCCATGCCAGACTCCTTGCCCAATTCTGATGCCACCCTCTGAGACCATGAGCTGGCCTTGCCCTCCCAAGGCCTGGTCTCAGTCCGTTCTCCTGGTGACACCAGGCTGGACCAGCCAGGACCCAGGCATCGGTGGGTGTGGCCACCCTGTGCTGCTGCCATGAAAAGAGCCTGGGAATGGCGGCTACTCTGTTGCTGGATGCGGCAAGGAGACAGTGGAGGAGGTGGTGGCCATCCTTGTCCTGGGGCTTTTTCACCTGAACTGCAACGTCACGGAAGATAGGCACTGGCCCAGGTTCTTAGGTGGCCATCTGGGCTGAGCAGCACGAGAGACAAGCCAGTGTTAGGTCCAGTGGGGCACAGCTTCCATACCATGCTACACTGTACCATGCCGCACCACACTATGCCGCTGCTCTGCTGAAAACGCAGCTCCCAGAGGTCTTAAACCCACCGGCAGTAAAGAACTCAGAAAGGGCAAGTTTAGTATAGCAAAAGATGGTTTATTTGGGGAGAAAAGATGGAAAAGAAAGAAAATAGTTGCCATGAGGTGGTAGGGGCTTCAGAGCTGAAAGCCTGCGAGCTCCTACCCCCGGCCCCTCTTATTGGGGATGTGTGTCTTTCCTGTCCTCTGCAGTGTCTGATCTGCCTCCTGACTGTCTTTGATCCTAACCTGGGCCTTACATATTCAATGAGAGGCTCAGGTCCCTGTCAGGTGGGTGAGGGGAGCTGTCTGTCCGGGTCTTTCATTCCTGTTTCTGTGGTGTTTAACTCTCCTTGGTAAACCCTCAGTAATCATGCCGTCGGTCGTCCTTTCCTCGGCTCCTCTCCCAGCCCAGCTTCTCTCTCCCTCCCTGTCTCTCTAGTTGCCCTCACTGCCTCCTTCCTGCGAGGCAGAGCCTGCTCCCAGCAGCCTTCCCTGTTGATCCTCACACAGCTCAGTGGGGCCTTTATCCCGTCTTTCCCTTACCTGCGTGCCGCCTGTCCCTGCACGGGGCCGGGCAAGCGCGGCTGCGGGTGTGTGTCGGCGGAGGAACTGGCCCCTGATCCTGGGCAGGGAGGGCACAGGATTGGGCAACTATGCAGTTGCGGGGCTGCCAGGGTGGTGCTCAAGGGCAAGGGGGTCACCGCACAGGGACACATGCACTCCCCCACCGCCTACCCCAAGTGAAACTGCAGCTGGTGCTCAGCTTAGGGTGTGGGAGACCAGGCCCAGGGCAGTATCTTTTGGCTGCAGGCCTGTCTTGGGGTTGTGGTTTGTGTTTCCAAAGGTGAGAGGGGGCTCCTTTGTCCTGGGACCCTGGGTGGGGTGGGGTCCTCCAGAAATGCAAGCCCTGCATGAGGGAGCACCAGATTAGGCGAAACAGTGTTGAGGGATCCCCCGCCAGGTGGACTCTGTGGGTCCGTGAGCCACAGTCGCGTGCTGCTTGTGGGCGGGCAGGGAAAAGCATCAGGTCAGCAAATCGCCACAGCATCCCGTGCCCGATGTCCTATGTAGAGCGTGCGTCCTGTCACATCCATTCACAGTCCCACAGCCATCACCAGGGCCTGGGAAGGTGGGATGCGCACAGTCCCCAGGAGCTGGGCCTGGAGCCTCCTGAATGAGGGAGCTGTGTGTGCGAGAGTTTTCTTTGATGATACCAGGTTTGATTTGGAAACCAAATCCACCGGCATCCTGCATTCTGCTGAGATCTGGAGATCCAGGTTGGCCCGGACTCTGCTGCCCTCAGTGCCAGGAACCTGCTGCATCTGGGCCGCCACTCCTTCCAGACCTTGGTCTTTCCCCATGCAGCTGTGGACGCACTTGCGTTTGGGCACTGCCAGAGCCACAGCTCAGAGCAGAACTGTCCCTGAAGTCCTAAGTTTGGGAACAAGAAGCTCCTGCATGGATTCCAGAGCCAGGAATGCACAGCTCCTGCAGCCTGAAGCCTGAAGGCCAGCTCGAGCGAATGTCCCATATACACCTGAGGTTGTAGGTGGGGGGGCGGGGAAACGATGTGGGATCACACTTCCTCTGTTCGTCTTTTGAGATGTGGACTCAAACACCCTTCAATGTGTCCTGTCTTCAGGACTCCATCTTGGTTCTGAGGCCTAGTTCTTCCTCTGGTCCTGGCACTGAGACCCACTCTCCTGGGCACATACGCGGGCCCTGCAGCTGGATGCTGAAATTGTCTTCATGGAGTGGAAGCTCCTCGAGAGGGAATTCAAGGGAGGACAGGATGTGGAAGAGGCTTGGGGTGAGATCAGATGGGCTTGTGATGCTGGGGATTTCTCAGCATGCAGGGCTGTTAGGCTTCCTGCATAGGTATCCTCTTAATCCCTGGCTGGTGCTAGGGGAGGCACGCTTCCCAGCAGCCTGGCAGAGGAAATGAGTCCTCAGGAAGGTGGGATGGGCAGAGGAACCCACTGCCCTAGGGGTCCACACTGCTTTGTGTGGACCCAGCCTGACCTTCCTCCCAGTGAGCAGATTATTGCCATAGGCATCCTGTGAAGCTGGGAGGGAGCACTGGGGCAAGATGCAGGCTCAGGTGCTGTCTGAGGGCAGAGGGCAGCAGGTTGGGTCTTGTGGCCAAGTGGTCACAGTCACTGCCTGCTGTGGTCTTTCCCGGGCTGCAGCTGGGACATGGACCCCAGACTCTGCTCAGAGGCTGTCTGCGTGGATGTGTCCCCTAGTGATCCATGAGGCTCAGGGCTGGACCAGAATCCTCTCCTAGGATTCCACATAAGCCGACTTGGAAGATGTCACTAGTTCAGGGCTGCACTTTGCCATAATTTCACGTGGGGAAAGAGCAGCTCGAGAGGATCTTACATCCATCCATCTGCCCATCCGCCCATCTGCTTTCCCATTTCCCACAAATCCAACCACTGTCAAACCCACCTGTCTACTCAAACATCCATCCTCCTTCCATGAATCCACTACCCAACAACCACCCATATCCCCCCATCCATCCACCCGCCTTTGCCAGTCCAGTGCCTGGCACCTTGCTAGGCAGGGATGAACCTGGGCCAAGAGCGACCAGGTCTTCCCGCATGAGGTAGGGTTTACCTTGTGCTCTGGGGGCCACTGGGATGTGGATGTGGGGGAGGGCAGGGAGCACGCGCAAGACGAGGTGGAACAGCTCTGGAGGGCTGAGGGAGGGCGAATGCAAGGGGCCGGGGCTGGCGCAGCCTCCCCGCCCCATCTTCGGGGCCCCCACCCCTGCAGTCCTGCTCCTGAGCCCTGGGGGCGCCTCCCTCCCGGCTCTCCCAACCCTGGCCGTGTGACCTGTCTTCCTTTGGCTGTGGCAGAAGATAGTGGGATTTGCGGTTCCATTCTCTAGGGGCTCTGAGGCCCCCGAGAGAGGTGGCAGTGTAATTCTTCTGATTCTTAAGTCCCATGGGCTGGGCAGGTGAAGGTGACAGGAGGGTCCAATGCAAGGCCCTGAAAGAGTTGCAGCGAAGTGAAATAGGAAAAGCACATGTATACAATCACTTAAAAAAATCTTGAAATCACTAATCTGCCTTTTGGGGGCACCAACTCTGTGTGTATTAGGAAACCAGGTACTGCAAGGCTCCTAGGGAATGGGCTGGCAGGCCCTCACGGGCACTAGGAGTTAATTTTGTTTCATTTGAGACAGAGTTTTGCTGTGTAGTGCAGGCTGGCCTTGAACTTACTGTGTAGCCCAGGCTGACTTCAAACTCAGCAGTCCTCCTGCCTCAACCTCCCAAGTGCTGGGACTCACTACGCCTGGACTAAAAATAAATTTAAGTAAAAACAAGAAAATTTGGAAAGTGCAGGACTGGCTGGAGTGGGGGCTAAGGATGGTGCTGGTGACCTGAGCTAGGGTGGTGAGTGTGGGACGGGGACAGTTCCACGGGGGAACCCACCTTGGCCGTTAGGGTCAGGCCAGCCACTGAGCACTGCCTCTGGTTACTTGCTTGTGTTCTGGTCCCTTTGGCAGTTGGGGTCACGAAAGGAACTGAACCCGGTTCCTCAGCACTGTACCCCATCAGCCCCACGGGGAAATCCGGGTCAGTGTGGGCTCTGCTGTATAAGGGGGTGATGTGGGTCCCTCCAGGGTTTCCTGGCTGAGAACGCAGCTGAGTAAGCAAGAGCCTCCTGCAGGTAGCCAGGGTGTCATGGTGACCCAAGGACTCCTGTACTGGGTGCTGCTGCCCTGGTGACAGGAGAGTTGGGAGGAGAGGGGTGGGTAGATCCTGCTGGGCAGCGGCCACCCAGGGGACCGTGCTGCTGCCTTGGACACGGGCTACCAACACAAAGTGCAGGGTGGGGACACGGACTGATGGCAGCCCCAGACCTAGGTTCATGGTTCCTCAGGTCTGCCACAGCGCCCAGTGGGACCAGGCCTTCTGGTTCAACCTCACTGAGAGGCTTTTGGGCACCTGCTGCCCTCCCTGCTAGATCACCGTGTGAGCAAATGCTAGCCTGACCCTGAGTGGGCAAGTGGGAAGAAGGGTGCGGAGGAAGTCCCAGCAGACTCCCTGGATCCCGGATCCGGGGGAGCAGATTTCCGAGGAACTTGTTGAGTGCTTGTTTTAATTAAAAAGGACTTCCATCTCCTTACTGCTTTTGATCTATGCCCCCATCTCCCTCCTGGCATTTGGCTCCTGGGGTGGAGCTGGGCTCTGTGAGGACAGAAATCTGACCCTGTACCCCCCCAGCCCCAACCCCGCTGTCTGCATAGGCTGTGGGGCAGAACCTTTGCTTCCCTCCACCCTTTAGGTTGTTCAGCCAGGTTTGAGTTGACATAAGGAAGGTGCAAAGCAATTTCCATTTCAGGTGTGTGTGAGAGTCCCACAAAAACAGGTGACTATAAAATAGAAGCTCACCAGATCACCCAGTTCCCCAAAGGCGGGGGAGGGATCCTGGGGTGCATGGGGCACATTCCTTCAGGAAGGAGTGGGAGGGATGTCTGGTCGTAGCTCTGCCTGTGCAGGTGGGGAGCAGACCTCACCCTGAGCTGCTTCCCTCCCAGAGCAGGTCCCTTGCTGAAGTTCATGCTCTTTCCAAGTGTGCGCTCCTGTGCAAAAAGTGGGTGTCAGCCTTATTTGTGGAGGGAGGTAGATCCACGCTGGCAGGTGTCACGGTGCTGGGTGCCCCCCAGCGTTCCCTCCTGCGGCCTCTTCTGGGTGACTGGCACTGACACTTTCACATCCAGCATCTCCCTGCAAGGTGCCCACGTCCCGCTTTCAGGACCCCCCAGAAGGGTGGGTGCCTGGAGGAGGGGCAGCGTGGTGACACAGGACGAAGCTTCTGCCTTCCCCGGCTTGGAGCCCTTGTCTCTTCAGACGTCCCTGGGACCCATGGGGTAAACTGGGTGCTGTGCTGCATCCACATAGACCCCGTGCTGTGCCCACCTTCACCAGCGTGGCCTGGCCATGTAGCCTGCAGGCTTAGAGAGGTTTAGGGACTCACCGAGGCCTTGCAGCCAGAAAGTGGCCCCCCTGGGGGATCAGACGGAGCTCACAAGGTGTTGGGTCCATGTCTGCATTCCAGGATGCCCCCACCAGACCTGAGGACTGCCCGATGTCCAGTGCCCTCCACAGAGCCTGGCGGGCCCCTCTGGCCCCAGCGGACACCTTGTCCTTACTGGCCCCTTTTCTC
>PVLD010007480.1:40453-91370 GCA_004027595.1 Dinomys branickii | reverse complement strand
CAATTCTTAGAGATCATAGCTTAGCATTTGTAAATTTGAACAAGGCAAGTTAAGCAATCTCTGGAGACTATTTGTTCCTTTTGAAAATAGACAAAGGCCTCTTCCTGTTTTGCACTTAGCAAGTGAACTAATAGAGCATGAGACCATGGGGAGAGTGAGCCTGCTCTCTCTCTATAACTCTAGTCTGCCAGAGTTATTTGACCCTTTAGTCAGCTCATCATTCTTCTTACTTTATAAGCACAACCAGGGGGCCTTCTACCTATATCACAACCTTCTATTGTTTTCTTGCCTGATTGCTCTGATGTCTTAAGTACTGTATTGAACAGGAGTGGTGATAGAGAATGTCTTTGCTCTGTTCTTCACTAATATGGAACATTTTCCGCGTAATCTGATGTTGGCAGTAGGTTTGTCATAAGCGGCTTTTATCAGATTTAGGTAAGGCCCTTCTATACCTGTTTATGCCAGGTTATCCTGTGTGGATGTTGGATTTTGTCAAAGGCTTTTTCTGAATCTACTGAGATGATCGTATGATTCTTGTGATTGCATCTGTGACGTAGTATATTATATTTATTATATTTATTGACTTGCATATGTTGAAACCATCCTTGTACCCTTGTAAGTAGAGTGAAGCCTATTTGATCAATTATTGGTTTGCTGGTATCTTGTTGGAGATTTTTGTATCTATGTTTATGAAAGAGATTGACCTTCAGTCTTCTTTTCTGGTTGGGTTTTTGTCTGGTCTTGGACTTAGAATAATGCTAGCTTCCAAGAGGGCTCCTGCCACCTCGGTTTCACTAATGCAGTGACGGGTGTTGGTGTAGATCTTCCCTAAAGTTGTAGTTCTTGAAGTAAAATAATAATAACCCGGATTTTGGTGGTGTCCGTTGTGGTTTCACCTTCTGCATTTCTAATTGCATTGATTTGAGTCTTTTCTTTTTCTGTTGATCAGATTGGCTGGGATTTATCTATTTAGCTTGTTCTTTTGAAGATGATTGTACGTTTTTAGTCTCAATTTCCTTAATTTCACCTCTGATTTTTACAATGTCCTTCCTTGTACTAGCCTTGTGTCTCGGTTATTTTTCTCTCATTGCTGAGACAAAATATCCAACGCCCAAAATGAAGGAAGGAAAGGTTTATTTAGCTCACAGTTTGTGGAGGTTTCAGTCCATACTTGGCTGGTTCTCAGGCAGAGTGGCACATGGCAGAGGACAAACTGTTCAGGGCAGCAGAGCACAGCAAAGACAACCAGCAAAAGGGATGAATGGCTGCAAGCAGCCTCTTTCCTTCCCTTACATTGTAAACAGCCTATCCCCACCCAGGGGGCGTGTAGATCTCACACAGTCTCCACGGCCTCCTCTTCTGCAGGCTCAGGATGTGTACAAAGTGAGCACCCTGGCTTCCTACTGAGTCACTCAGCCAAACCTCTGGACTCCCCAAGTGGACACAATGTATCAACCATAACACCTTGGTTATGAATCATTCTTTGTTCTCCAAGAACTTGAGGGGCACCATGGAGTCATTTATCTGGGCCAGCTCTGTCTGTCCCGTGTGGAAAATCATAGCTATAAGCTTCCCTGTTAGGGCTGTTTTCCTTGTGTCCGGTATGTTCTGGTATGCCGTGCTGGTGTTATCATTTGATTCTAGGAGCTGTCAAATTTCTTCCTTGATTTCTTCTGTCACCCACTGATTATTCAAGAGTGTATTATATCCATCCACGTGTTTGTATAATTTTTGTAGTTTCTTTTGCCATTGATTTCTAGTTTCATTTTACTATGATCTGATAATATGTATGATGTAATTTCAATTCTTTTGTGTTTATCTAAGCCTGTATTTTTTTTGTCTTTTTGAGACAGGGTCTCAGTATGTAGTTCAGGGTGGCCTTGAGCTCACTTTGTAGCCCAGGCTGGTCTCGAACTCCACAACTGAGCCTCCTGCCTCAACCTCCCAAGTACTGGGATTACAGGCGTGCGCCACCACGCCAGGCCCCTATTATTTCCACAAACAGGTTTTTAGTTATCTTTATGTGGACCACTGGCCTTAGGGCAGGCACGTTCAGACCCAGCCCCCTCTGAAAGCTGCACATAACCAGCCTGGCTTCTTACCCAGAAGAGCGGGACTCTGGCACCCGTCCGAGCTGCAGCTTCTCTGGGAGACCTGGGTCTTGCCCTGCCCCGTCCATGCTTGTGCCCTGTGGCCATCTCTCACACAAGCACTGTGGTGCGGTGACTCCAGAAACTCTGAGGTATAGCTGTTCTCCAGCTTGGTCAGCAACAATTACCCCCTGACAAAAGGGCTCCAGATTAAACCCGGATATGGTGGGTGCTGCCCGGGATTTCTTCTCCAACTCTAGCCTGGCTTGCGGAAGGAGTGGAACCGCGTGCTGTGTTTGCAGTTCACAGTGGCCCTGGGCTTTGGGGCTTGTGCTGCCCCCTACCCTGTTGTTTCTCCTGGAACTGCTGACCCTCTCCAGACTTCCCCTGAGTCAGTGGAGTCACATGTCCCTCCCTGCAAGTGGGGAAGCCTTCCACCCCCACCTTTGTGCTTGTGTCTGCAATGTGCTCTGCTTCCCCAGCCTCTCTGTAGTTTCCAGGGTTTCTGTCCGCTCCGTCCTCATTCTCAGAAATCTACTTCCTTCTTATTTGCTTCTGCACCAAGTTGTTGTTTTCAAGGCACCTTCATTCCAGCTCCCAAGAGGCTGTATTTTGCTAGGGGTCTCTACTCCACCCTTTTTTTTGCGGTACTAGGGATCGAACTCAGGACCTTGTGCTTGCCAGGCAGGCACTTATTCCACTGAGCTATATCCCCAGCCCTCTACTCCACCCTTTTTAATCCTTGCTCTGTCTTTTTAATCTTCAAATTCTTTGTTTTTGGTACTGGGCATCAAACTCAGGACCTTGTGCTTCCCAGGCAGGCACTTGTGCCACTGAGCCATATCCCAAACCCTGGTTGCTTCTGAAATAGCGTTTGTTCTTTTATTCAGCTTCTTTCCAGTGTTCTGTCAGCTTTTTGTTAAATTGTCTACTTCTACTCATAATTTTAAGTTATAATTTGTTTTTCCCCCCAAAGGATGTGTTATTTATTTATTTATTTATTCAATGTACAGCGCTGCGGATTTTTTGTTTTGTTTTAGTTTGGATTTTACTTCAGGCTAGCCTCAAGCTCACTATGTTAGCCCAGGCTGCCTGGAATTCATGGTGATCCTCCTGCCTCAGCCTCCAGAGTGCCGGGATGTGCACCATGACGCTTGGCAGTTCCAGGGATTGAACTAGGGCCTTTTCACCACCGAATCACCCTTTATTTTTACCTTATTGAGACGGGGTCTCACTAAATTGCTAAGACTCGAACTTGAGATCCTCCTGTTTCAGCTTTGCAGAGTGCTGGAATTACGGTGATAGAGTTTTCATTTTCTGCTTGATTCAGGTTGAACTGCTGTTTTTTCCTGCTTTATAAGTCTTCTAACAGGTATCTTCCTTAGCCAGAAAGCTCAATTTAGACATTCTGTAAGTTAGGTTTATCTCTGTTCCAGCTGCACTGACATTTTCTGAACAGCACTCAGGTAATTCTGTGGCGGCCAGAGGTGGCTTGCTCCCTTGTTTCCGTACTTCCAGAGCGCCCTCTGCCGTTCCTATAGTGAAATACGTCTTTAACCAGTAAAAGGCACCTTGCTGCTGCTGCGGGTGTAGGTTCTGAATTCTTTTGATTCCTTGGTACTTGTAAAACTCCTATGTCCAGCTCCTTCCTTATTTCTGCCACCAGGGTTTCAAGAGACGTTTTCTCTTCCCAGCGTGCCCTTCTCTGTCCGGGAAGTGTTGCCTCCCCCTTTCTGCTCTGTGATCACCAGGTCTCTGGTCTGTAGGGCCCGCCTTGGATGAGACCGTCGCTCCCTGGGACTCTCTTGTCCTGGATAATGTGTGCTCGGACACTTTCAGAAGTGACTTTGAGGTTTTTAATCAGTAGCTCCTGGTTCAATGCATACAACTAAAAGCCACTCCTTTAAACATTTTTTAAATGATATATAAAAAGTGTAAGTAATATCACAAACCTGACCATGGCCTCTGTTCCCTTTAAAGCACACAGTGTAAGTGACCTTCCCAGTACCTTCCTCCCCACCGCACCCTCTCTCTACTCGTGGCCCCTTCAAACTGACCTATGTAAGACACAGTATCATCTGACACATTTCCGACTTTCCCAAAATGAATCACACTGGAAATATCCCTCTGAAGTTTGCTTTTGTCTCTTTGGTTTATTTTTAAAAGATTCATCCTGTTCTTCTTTTGTTTGCTTGTGTGTTTGTTTTCCCTTTTTGAGACAGGGTTTCACTTTGCAGTTCAGGCTGGCCTTCAACTCACTTTGTAGCCCAGGTGGGCCTCAGACTCACAGCGATCCTCCTGCCTCAGCCTCCTGATTGCTGGGATTACCGGTGTGGGCTACCATGCCGGGCTTCATCACGTTCTTGCATGAATTTCTATATAATCATTTTGAACTATTATATAGTATTTCATTGTGTGACTATAAAACTATATATATCGATTCTTTTTATAGATATTAAGATAATTTTTGTTGTTATAAATAGTGCTCGATGAGCAGCCTTATATATGTCTTCTTGGATCCATGACAGGAGAGCGCACTCTAGGAGTAAAACTTCAGGGTGAGAAGGTGTGAATGTCTCCAACTATGAAAAGTATTGTCAAATTGTTTTCCAAAAGGATCACAATGGTTTCCACTTGTGTGCTGGTGCACACCTGTGATCCCAGCCATCTGCAAAGCTGCAGGTGGAGGACAGGACAAGTTTGAACCCTGTCTGATCACTTCATCAACTTAGCAAGACCCTGTCTCAAAAAAAAAAAAAATAAAAAGAGCTGGAATGTAGCTCAGTGCAAAGGCCTGGGGTTGAATCCCAGGACCACCAAAAATAATGGCAGTGATTTATACTATCAAAGTAGTCCATGAGCATTCTTATTGCTTTGTCTCTTTAATAATATCATTCTCTTTTTCTACTGTGAAATTATTCTTTCAATTAATGAGCCCTATTAAAAGAGAGATTGAACACTTTTCACCTATATATGTATTGGTCATGTATGGTTACTCTCCTGTGGACTTCTTGTTTTTATCTCATGCCGACTTCCCCATTTAACTACATGTCCTGTTGTTGATATGCAGAAATTCTGTACATTCTGGGTCTTAAGTTCTGCCTTCTGGTCTGTGACACCTTGTCCTCCCAGGCCTTCATCAGATGTGCGTTTTGTGAAAAATTTCTTCCATTCAGTGGTTTGTCTGTCTGTTCTCTTAAAAATGTCCTTCCTAGGTGTTCTGTCTTCTGTTGCATTGATGAATTTTTTTTATTCTTTCACTAATATCATGCTATTGTGATTACTGTCGCTTTACAGTAATCAAAGTCATAAAATTGGGAGTTTCCAAATTCAAAGACCCAATCCAAAAATGGGCGTCTGAGATGAATACACACTTCTCAGATGAAGAAATACAAACAGCAAATAAATGTATGAAAAAATGTTCAGCATCACTGGTCATTTGAGAGATGCAAATTAAAACAACACTGAGATTTCATCTTACCCCAGAAAGAATGGCTACCATCAGGAAATCAATCAACAACAAATGCCAGAAGGGTTTTGGGGCAAAAGGTACCTTTTCCACTGTTGGCGGGAGTGTAGACTGGTGCAGCCACTGTGGAAATCAGTTTGGAGATTCCTCAAAAAACTAGGACTAGAGGTCCCACTTGACCCAGCTATTCCCCTTCTGGATATTTTCCCAGAAGAATTAAAAACATCGTATCACAGCAATATATGTGCACCCATGTTTATAGCAGCACAATTTGTAATAGCTAAATCTTGGAAACAACGCAAATGCCCATCAACCGAGGAATGGACACAAAAGATATTGTCTTTTTATACAGTGAAGTACTATAAAGAAGGATAAACTGGATATTTGTATAGGTAAATGGCTGCAACTGGAGACTGTACTCATAAGTAAAATAAAATAGGTGCACATGTGTAAACATTATATTGTCTCCCTACTGTGAGAAGCTGAAAGAGTAAATAAGACCCAAAATGTATACTAGATATTGGGAAATGGGAAGAAACTGTTCAAAAGCAAAGAGAAACTGGGTTGGGAGAATGGCGAAAGAAGGAAGAGAAAAGAAAAAATGTATATATACATACATAAATAAAATAGTTAAGATAGTTAAATTACTAATTTCTCTTAGTTCATTGAAAAAGGTTTGTGCTATTATTGCTTGGACAAATAAATGCCGACATCCTGTACTCTGAGTTACTAACTTAAAGATAATAATATGCAATGTATTAACCATTGTTACCCCCTATTATCTTGTTTTGAAATTTTTTTCTCTCTTTAAAATAAAATAAAATTGGGAGTTTCCATCTTCCAATCTTGTCCCCCTTCCCCAGCATGGTGCTGGCCTCTCTGGTTCCTTCCCCTTTCCGTACAGACTCTGGGCTGGGTTTGCTTTGCAGTCCTGGTGCCTGAGCCCAGGGTTCTCTCTGTGCGTCGGCAAATGCTCCGCCGTGGGCTGCACCTCCAGCCCCCTTACCGACCTCAGAAGCAGACTCGGTATAAAAAACACAACTTGCTAGAATTTTGATTGTGGAAAATTGACACCATAACAATATTATGGCCCATCTGGAAACACAGAGTATTTCACCGTTTAAATATCCTTTGATTTCTTTTGTCTGAGTTTTATAGTTTTCCTCTTAAAGAATCTGTACATATGTTTAGATTTATACCTCAATAATCTCTCCCTCCCTCCCCTGCACCCCTTCTCTCCCCTCCCCCTCTTTCACGGTCTTGGAAGCCCAGGTGGTCATCAGTCACCCTGGTGGGTGCCAGAGCACCGGGGCCCATTCCCTCCCCAGAATGCCCTTGCTCTTCCTGTGCACCCTGGCTGCATGTCCCGCCTCCCTCCCGGATCAGCATTAGCTAAGTGGCTATGCTTGTAACCCCATAGGTTGACTGCAGTGCGACCCACATTGTACCCACATTGTGACTTTGCTGTATAAACCGCGTCTGACAAAGGGCCTCGGTGGCCACCCACCCACAGGAGCTCTGCTGTCCCTCAGGAGCTGTCTCTCAGTGAAGCTTTCCTACTCTTCACCTTCACTGTTCCTGGTAATTCATTTTTCTGTTTCAGGGGACACAAGCTTAGCGCGTCTAACGTGTAACAGGTTGGGAATTATGTTTGTCCTATATCCCAAGAGCCTGATCTCCTTAAAAATAAAATTAAATTCTTTTCTACACACCAGCAATGAGTAGTAAACATTTGAAATTAAAAAGACAATACCATTTGTATTCCAGAGAGAAAGGAAGAGAGAGGGACAGGGACACCAGGTGGTACCAGTCACCATGCAGCCCCAAGTTGTCGTCGTCCCTTGGTCAGGCAGGGAGGTCCGGTCATTCCATCTTCATCCTGAGGCCTGGCCTTCACTGGATGCGCCTCCAGCCACAGCTGTGAATGGTTCTCATCCTGCGCACCGACTCCCTCCAGGCCTCGCACTGTCTGGCTGCCTGTTCCACATGTTTTGTTTTGTTTTGTTTTTTTGTGTGGTACTGGGGATCGAACTCAGGACCCTGCGCTTGCTAGGCAAGCGCTTATTCCACTGAGCTATATCCCCAGCCCAGGCTGCCTGTTCATTTCTGCCTAACTTAGCTGTCTGTAATACCTGCTTTTAGAACATCCTTCCTTTTGAATATAAACGTGCAATGCTGTCAGTGTCCGCCCTGTTGCCTCAGCCACACCTGGCCACTTTGGAGATGCTTGATTTCATTTTTCTTTCCATTCAAAATATTTTCTAAGATTTATTGTAGTTTATTTTTTGACATGAGTTAATTAGAATTGTTTTGTGTAATTTTCAAATGTCAGGGCCTCCCAGATAGCTTTCTCTTATTAATTCCAATTTAAATGTGTTATAAATCAGAGAACACACCCTCTATGGCTCCCATCCTTTTAGATTTACTTAAATCTGTGATACGGCCCAGAGTACAGGGGGCGCACCCCGTGTGCTTGGAGAGTGCGCGCTCTGCTGTCGTGCGATGTCTTCTGAAGAGGGGTCAAGAAGTTGTTTGGCTGTTTGGTTTACCTTCTGTGCCCTTCCTGGCTTTATGTCCGT
The DNA here is from genome assembly GCA_004027595.1 of Dinomys branickii. Lineage (NCBI taxonomy): Eukaryota > Metazoa > Chordata > Mammalia > Rodentia > Dinomyidae > Dinomys > Dinomys branickii. The sequence goes on along the minus strand of PVLD010007480.1, from coordinate 83,232 downwards.
GCATTCTATCAAGAGTTCTTCATTCTACATGCAGATAGACCTGTACTTCAAGTCTGTGTGATCCCCTCTGCCTTTCTGTTTTGTTTTTGAGAAAGGGTTTTGCTATGTAGTTCACACTATATAGCTCAGGATAGCCTGGAACTTGCAGCGATCCTTCTGCCTCAGCCTCTCGAGTGCTGGGATTACAGATGTGCACCACCACGCCTGATGTCATCTCTGCCTGAGTGTTTGGAGTGCTTGGCTCTCCTACGTCATTATAATTATTGATATAGTTCTATGTAAGTCTACCATCTTGCAGTTGGTTTTCAAATTTGTCCCATGCATATTTTGTTCTTTCCTTCGTCTTCTTTTTCTTATACAGTAAGTTTAGAAACAAAACAGCATTTCATTGACCTCCACTCTTATGTTACTAGCTGTCGATCAATGCCTCCAGCACGCATCGTTAACTTACCACAACCCACCTTCACTTCTGTCATGCCCTGTCTGGAGCCAAGGAACAGCCAGAAGTTTCCTGGTTACTCCCTTTGCCTCTAGGAGGAAAATATATGTAATTTTTTTTCACAGAGAACTTTGTGTTAACTTTCAAATTTAACGGACTCCAACAGCTTGTTCCTAGCTCTTGTGGTACTCAGACCTTGCGCTTGCCAGGCAGGGGCTGTGCCGCAGAGCTGTCTCCCCGGCCCCCAGCTCACTCTTAAAACCAGATGTTTTTCCAGGTGTGGTGGTGCATGCCCGTAACCCCAGCACTCTGGAGGCCAAGGCAGGAGGATTGCTGCGAGCTCGAGGCCAGCCTGGGCTACAAAGTGAGCTCAACGCCAGCCTGAACTGCACAGGGAGACCCTGTCTCAAAAAGACAAAAAACAAGAACGCAGATGTTTCATTTTTCTCGTATAGCTGATGGCTGGCAGGGGTACCCGCTCGTGTATGTACTTGCTTCTGGAATTTTCAATTACTTTTTTTTTCCTAAGTGTTCTCTTTACTGTGAGCTCAACTAGATGCCTAATTATATGCATGTTTCCTCGATCATTTCTAGATATTTCGGAGTTAAAGTACTTTCAGATATTTAGTCTTGTATCTGATGATGTTGCTTTTCTTGTCGACAAAGTTTGAAACTTTCACTTCCCTGGACTTGGCCGTTATTATGTTTCTTTGAAATTGTTCCTGTCACATCATCTGTAAGGCCTTTTATGTAAGCGCAATGTCTCACCCTTGTTCGTTGTCTTTCCTGTCTCCAGTGCACTGTGTACGACTTGCTGGAAGAGAAAGTCGGCTTGAAGAAACTTTTGCAAATGACATCTATGAGATAGCTGAGGAAATTGCTTATTCTTTGCTGCCACTTGTCCAGGATAAACCATTTGCGTTTTTTGGCCATAGGTATTTCAATTTGGTTTCAAAGGACATGGGGGGGGTAATCAAAGTTCATGGGTAATGCTGTTCTCTGTATTTTGTGGGATGCATTCCTTTTGTACTGAGTAAACAGTGTATTTTGTATTAGTACACGTTTGCAGTACAGAATGATTATGTTCCTGGTGCAGAATTAGTACATGTATAAAACACAGCTCAACTCTTTTTCCCCTTTTCCCTCCACCCTCATAAACAGCCTGTTGAATAGTGATGACCAATCATACCTCTTACGGCTCTTGGGTCTCCTCCACCCAACAGCAGCATGCTGGGAACAAGGTCTTCACACACACACCCGCGGGGGACATTCCCGCCCAAACCACAGCACTGTGGAAATCACAGCTCTTATGCTGAACTATCCACGGCGTCTCTGAGACACTTTTTATGTTGACATTCATCGTTTTACAGATCAGAGTTATTAAGTAGCTTACCCTTCTGACTACATGGCCGTTGCTGTGCCCATGACGCTGGGATTCCCACAGGTCTTGATAGTTGTCCTGTTTGTCTTTCCCTAATGTAGTATGGGATGCTATGTTGCTTTTATGACTGCCCTGCACCTGAAAGAAAAATATAAGATGGAACCATCCCACATTTTTTTGTCCAGTGCAACTCCTCCCTATGTAAGTGATTTAGTTTTCTTTGGAGAGAGGAGTAACTAGGAGGGCGATGGGGGGGAGTAGAACTCTGGCGAATTCGGTACAGCAGGGAAACGATGGTGGCAGCGCAATCCTTTAGATTTCTTTCAATGTCCTTCTCCCTCTGTTTCCCTAAAACAACCTCCACAGCTCCCTGACGGGTGCCTGTGTTGTCCTGGCACCTGTGAGCTAATACTTTCCACCAATGCCTTTGCCTGTCGTTTTGGATCAGCTTAGAACTGAATCAACTTTTATGACAGTAGCCAATCAGAGCCAGAAAATACCCTTGAGATTTCAAAGGGGACAGTAATGTAAAACTCTTGGAAGTACGGTGGCTTTAAACCTGGCGCTGTGGTGCCTGCTGCTTTTGTAGGCCCCCTGTGACTCTCCGCGGAGACCCCACTGCTGAAGGGGGCGGGGCCTGAAGTCCAGAATGTTGTTGGGTGCCACTAGAATGACTGGGGAACTTTCTTCTCCCTGTTTTTGAAAAGAAGTAGTTCTCCTCCAAAGCCTGTAGATAAAATCTATTTCTTAACCTTGATTTAAGGACGTTTTCCTTAGCTAGGTTTCAGCTGGTGAGCTAATCTGCTTCACAAAATAACAGGCCTGTGTTTGTTGATGTTTCAAGTCAAAGATTCAGATTTCCTTTCCCAAACCTGATGACTTGTCGAAAGAAGAAATTAAACGTTACCTTATACAAGTTGGAGGCATCCCACAGAGTGTCATAGATAACGAAGACCTTTTGGAACAATCTCTTCCCTTGGTACTGGCAGACTGGAACATTGTGAGTAAATATAGGTAAGTAACTGAGATGTGTGTGTGTCTGTGTGTTTACACAAATATAAAGACTGGCAGTTCTCATCAGCTGCATATAAGGGAAAAAATATTTTAAGTGTTGGATTCCATTTTTTTTTTGAGGTCATCTATGCTATTAGTATTAGCTTAGAATGGAGCCCAGACACACATATTTTTTCTGTAGAAGATGACAAGCATATATCTATACATTTTAAAAATATATAGACATAGTTTATCACATATTTATTGAATAAATTAGTGCTAAAACATTGCCATTTATTTATTCATTTATTCATTCATTCATCCATTTTGGTCTTTTGAGATAGGGTCTTGCTCTATAGTTCAGGCTGGCCTCCAACTTACAGCAATCCTCCTGTCTCAGCCTCCCAAGTGCTAGGGTTGCAGGTATGCACCACCATGCCCACCCTCCTCTTAGAAGGATCAGCAGGAGTGGATGGCTATTTAGTGCTGTGTGAGGGGCAAAACACAGGGAGCTGACTGGTTTCTTAGTGCTTTGTTCCAGAACTCATGTAGATTCACAAATCTCCCTGAAGCCTTAGTACTCTACAAACTCTTCCCAATAACCTAAGCCCGTGAAGAGCTCTTGCTAGTCCAACTGCCCCACAGCATCACCATGGGACCAGCATCAGGTCCTCGGTCACTCTCATCCACTGCCTTGTGTATCTTCTGCTGTGCCCAGGCCTGCCGTCTTGCTGTGAGTTCCTGGAGCACAGACATTTGGGCCAATGTTTCTTTGATTTCTTCCACAAAGCCTGGAACTGGCCTTGGGCCACCAGGAGCTGTGTTTGCTCCCAGAACTTTACATAAGTACCAGCAAAAAGTGGAGCAGACACGGAGCACCTGGGGCGCTGCAGCAGCACCATCCACATTCACTGTCCCTCCAGTCATGGCCCGTCTTCCACCCATCACAAAGTCCACCGCTTACCTGCTCCATACCCCAAGCCTATCCACTGTTCTCCATTTCTCCCTGGCCATTTTCATGTCCCTGTCTGATGTCTGATAGTTCCAACATCCGGGTCTGTAGGCACCGGATTCTATTGGTTGTTTTGTCTATTGACAGATTTATTTCTTGCTTTCTTGTGTGTCTGATTTTTTTTTTTTTTTACAGAAAGCCAATTACGCATAAAACAGTAGAGACTGAAATGAATCTGAGATGTGAATGTGAGCACACCTCTTCTTCTGTCATTAAAGAGTAAAGAGGAGCTGGGTCCAGGTTTTGCAGTTGCTATGGTTACCCTGTGAGCGCCAGCCCCGGAGTCCCTTGCTGCTGTTGTGGAGGCTTGGCTGCTAGAGCATTTTTCCTCAATGGTCCTGCTCCAGCCCCAGTTTTCATTGTTCACTATGGATCATAAAACAGGCACTGCCCACTGGTCCCAAGGTGGGCACTCTCTCTGCCCTCCCCACTTTTCCCGTGAACCCTAGTGGGGCCATGGGTAAGGGCTTGTGAATCAGAGAAAGCTCAACCTGATCCCCCGCCCTATGCTGTGTCAGCTGCACTATTGAACACCCAGCTGATTTTAGACACACTTTTTGGCATCCTTTGCCAGACCTGAGCCCATGCCCACGCCCCGTCTTCCCTGAGAAGTGCTGCCCCTTCCTGGCACTCAGTTTCACCTTCGCCTTCCAAACACAGCGGCCAGCAGTTGATCTGGGTTGGTGTCTGTTGAGCGGGAGTGGCCCTCTTTGTTTCATACATCTTAGGAGGAAGTGAAATCCTGTCCAGGGCTTCTGAAAGAGCCCCGTTAGTTGGTCCTGTCCTGCTCTTCACTCTCTCATTAGATCCACAGGGATGAGTGTGCAGTTTGATTGAAGCTGCCTTGCCTGCAACCCTCCTGGTGACAGCACATCACAGCCCCTTGAGTATCCTCCACTTGAGTAGCCCTTGCCTACCCCTCTACAGTACGGTTCCCAACCCACTCCCTTCCTTAGTTCTCTGGGCATTCAGCATTCATTTGAGCTTTCTCCCTTCCCTCTTCCTCTGCTGTTCTGTCTCTTGGGCCCCTTCTCTCCTAGTCATTCCAATCTCAGATCTGCCCCACTTCCTCAGGGAGACCGGCCTTCACCCTACCCACCCTCGTCCATCCCCAGTTATCTTTCACTGTGACTGTCTCCCACACCAAGAGCAGGTGCTACCCTGGTTCCCAGGGTCCAGCGTAGCGCCAGCACCCAGTTCAGGAAACAGGCTCATGCTGCTGTGGTGGTACAGAGGAGGGGACCCACTCTGGTTCTGAGAGTGGCGGCCATGGCGAGGGAGCTGGGAGCAGCAGATAGGCTGTGTTGGGCACAACAGCTACAAATGTTCCTTGTAATCAGCTTCCTCGAGTCAGGCCCAGCGCCGTCTGCATGTCCTAAAGCTTACGAGACACTGGAAGATGAGCTGTTCCTTGGTGAGGCTCAGGCAGGCTCTGATAGGAAGGCACAGACAGAAGGGGAGGAGGTGAGGCGGCAGAGGAATCACTGCCGGAAGAGCTGGGATGTTAGCCTCGGGACACAGCTCTGATGGGCTCTCCCTGTTCACAGCTTTGACACTCCCTCCAAGGCACTCTTTTCCTGTGACTTAACATGCTTTGTTGGATCTGAAGACTTCTCAAAGGATATGGAAGGTGAAATTATTTTCATAATTTTTGGTATTTTATTGAAATACGTGTTTGTAGTTTTCAGCAAATCTCAATTAGTAGAGACTGCCATGAGTAGAAAATTGTTCTACTTGGTGTAAATGGAAAGATATGGACTTTGGGTAAAATGAGAGAACTCAGGTAATACTACTGTATACTGATACGTCTTAGAGAAATTAAGAATACAGGACAGGAACCTGAGCCCTTGTAAGTAACTCTATCAGTAGGTGTCAGCTCCTACAGAAACCGTATCTCAAAGAAAATCTTTCACTGTAGCTGGTAAGTGCCATTTGTTATATTTTTTTTTTCTTTTTAGGCTGGAAAATTGTAACCAGTGGAGCTTTTTACCTCCATGTGCTGACAGGAAATCACTTTCATATTATGGAACCTACCAATGAGGACTTCATTAGGAACTGTATAACCAAGTATCTAGAATTGTCTTCACTTGCCAGCTTTTAGCTATTGTTCTTTGGGGCCTTAAAATAGTCAAAAGTGTTGGGCCAGGCATGGTGATGCGTGCCTGTAACGCCAGCACTTGGGAGAATAAGGCAGCATGATTGCAAGTTCAAGGCCAGCCTGCGCTACATAGCAAGACTGTCTCAAAATTAAAAAGGGGAGGCTGTGGATATAGCTCAGCAGTACAAGCACCTGTCTGGTAAGCACAGGGTCCTGAGTTTGATTCCCAGTACCAAAACAAACAACAACAACAACAAAGGTGGGGGGTGAATATATACTGTCCTCATAGTTGTTCAGACCTAGCTCCTTAGTTTTATTCAGTTTGGAAATTATACATCTTCTCCTGAGAGTGATTTGTTTATATATTAATGGATTAGTCCATGGAAAATTTATGTATCTAGGGATAAAAGACAAACAGGTAAAGAGTGCTTCTGGCAGAGTCTTTTATCTTTGCACTTGACACTCAGTTGGCTCTCATCTGTGGGAAGGTTGCCAACAATTTGCTTAGCAAATTACCTGTTTTACACCTTGATAATTATTATTGTTACTATTTTGAAGTGCTAGAGATTGAACCTAAGGCCTCATGCATGCCAGGCAGACGTTCTACCACTGTGCCATCACCAGGCAAGCGCTCCATACACACATCCAGCCCCCTGCAGCTATTTTCATAGTGCAAGTGATGGGCAGGAAATGCATGGAATTAAAATCACTGTTTTAGCAACCCGTGAGGCTCTAGGCCTGATCTCATCCCTGACATACTGGAGTGCTCACTATTTAATAGACTATAATTATATCTACTGCTTTATTGAACAATGCCTGTCTCTGGCAGCAGGTCCCCAGCCCTCTTTCTGAAGGCAGCAATGCAGGGTGAGCCCTCTGAGGGCAGCCAGTCCACAGCCTGGCCTATGCGGTGGGTACGGGCAAGCATCAAGTCCCTGCTAAACAGGTTGCCTGGCCCTCACCCTGGATGACTTGAACTTGACCGAGGGAGAGAGCACAATAGCAGGACACAAGCAGCAACCAAGAGAAAAAGAAAAGTAGACAGGAGAAATTAACTGAGTCAGTACAGCAGCAGCGTATTACGAAGGTGCCCCGCAGATGCCTACTGAGAGGCCTCGGGCCACACAGACCTGGACCTGCCTGCCTCAGAACTCTGTCTGTTCCCAGCCTGAGCACTGTAATCAGAGAACCTTGCTTCCTTCCTTCTTTGCTCCAGATCTGCACAGTAAATCACAATTCTTAACACAACGTCTGTCTCCTACTTAAGAGCGTACCTTGCGTAACAACATCATACATTAAAATGTGAACTTTGAAAGCCAGGCGTAGTGGTGCACAGCTGTAACCCCAGCACTTGGGAGGCTGAGGCAGGGAGACTGGGAGCTCCAGACCAATGCAGGCTACACAGTGGGTCCAAAGTCAGCTTGAAATAACAGAAGGACATTGTCTCAAACAAACATCAGTGTTTGGGATCACAGAACATGGGTTCCTGTTTATGTTTCTACTTTAATTTTTTTTTTTCTGAGACAGGGTCTCACTGTGCAGTTCAGGCTGGCCTTGAGCTCACTTTTGTAGTCCAGGCTGGCCTCAAACTTGAAACAATCCTCCTGCCTCAGCCTCCTGAGTGCTGGGATTACAGGCATGCAACACCACGTCTGGCTAGGTTTCTACTTTAAAATACCATACACAGGGTCTTAGTAGATAAAAGGAGGGGAAATATATATAGGAGACATTTCCCAGAGTTTCCTACTCCTTGTTGACAAATGACAAAGAATTGTAATTGCGGCGGAGGGAGGCTGCAGGTTAGGGTTCCCATCCTGAATCTGAGCTTAGAAATTGCTCAAGCAGCTTCTGCTGAGTGTTCAGTTTGTGTCATGCTTTACTCTTTAAACTGATGCCATTCCCAGGGCCCCTCACTGACGGAGCCCTGGGAATGGCCCTGTTCTGTTTGAGACAAGATTTCTCTACGCAGTTCAGGCTGGCCTTGAACTCACTGTGTAGCCCAAACTGGCCTCCAACTCACGATTCTCCTGCCTTGGCCTCCCAAGTGCTGGGGTTACAGGTGTGCACCACCACGCCTGGCAGAAGAGCTTTTAAAGTCACCTGGTTCTGGCCCTGAATCAAGGCCAGCAGTTTCCTGTAGCTGTTGGTTTTAAGCAGGAGCCTAAAGTGGTATCTTTCTATGGTCTGTTGGCCATTTCAGAACTTTAGAAATGTAATAGTCAATTCATTAGAAAGTAACAAATGACTACATAAATTTTATGAGATGACTTCAAGATGGGCCCCCTCACTGAAGCACTGGCAGGAAGGCTGGATCCCATCACTGATCTGAAAATCTTTCAGTCAGTGTAGCCCAGACAGAAAGGTGCTGGAGGAGCAGATGCAAAGGTCCCCCCTGCCTCTCACCAGCCATAGGCGATGTGCCCTGGGCAGAGCAAACGGCTCTGAGGTTCTCGGCCCCCAGCTGTGAGCGATCAGGTGATTGCTCCTAAGGTCTTCACTTTGGAAGCCTCAGGCCTTGACTGTACTGGGGAAAAGCGTCTGTCCATGAAATTTAGTAATGAAGAGAACAACATTGCTTTTTTTTTTTTTTTAACTCACTACGTAGCCCACACTGGCCTCAACCTCGCAGCAATCCTCCTCCTGCTTCAGTCTCCCCAATTCTCAGATTACAGGTGTGGGCCACTATGCCTGGCTTAATTAAACATTTTGAGGTAACTATAGATTCCCATGCAGTGGTGAGAAATAACAGAGATCCCATACAGGCTTATACCCAATTTCTACTACTAGCAAAATTGTGTAGAACTACACATAACACCGTATTGTGACTGAAATTGCTATAGTCTCAGTGTGGAAGTTCTAGCCCAGTAGCACCCCCTGCCCCGCCTTTCCACAGGGACGCTCTCTGGCAGCCCAATTCTGTTCCTCCCACCTATGACGTTTCCATTTCAAGAACGTAAAGCGAGCATAACCACAGCTCCCTTGGGTCCAGATCTGGAACCCTCCTCTCAGGTGTTGAAGGAGGGGTCCCCTGCCTGGGGGAGGGTACGGGAGCCTGCCCCTCTTCCCAGCTGTCCTGAGGTGAGCCCTTTCCTCCGCCCCTGGCTTCCACCATGCTGTTAGGTCTCATCCCAAGACCAGAGCAACTGGGTCCATGAGCCAAACAGCCCTTTCCCCAGAGGGCCCTGCCTCAGGCACTCTGACCCAGCAGGAACACTTTGGAACTGGCTTTTTGCACTTACCTAGTTCCCTGTATATTCACCCAGTAGACAGGGCTTTTTCTGTTTTTGTTTTTAAGAAAAATAAAGTCAATCTATCCCTCTGATACTACTACAATAATGCTGCAGTCTTATTCAAGGAAAAGAGGTACATTTCTTCTGGGGGGACAGTAATCCTACATTTATCCTATGGAATGTAAGGTTTTCACATTACTAAGATGTGGCTCTGTGTGTGTGTTACCGGGAATTGAACCCAATACCTTCACACTCAGCTACATCCCAGCTGATCTTTTATTTCAGAGACCAAGTCTTACTAGTTAAATTTGGGCTCTTCTTCCCAGGGTGCTGGGATGACAGCACTGTGCCTCGCCTGGCTGAAGCTGTCCCTTTTCCAAGGGCCGGAGAGCCAGCCAGGAGGCCTGAGGCATGGGTGGGAATGACAGCCCGCTCTACATTTTCATGTCAATAAAACCGAACGCAAGGGGCCCAGCAAGGGAACAGTTCATCACCAGCTATATTTTAGCTTCATTCTTTTGCCTTAAGTGCAAAATTTTTAAGAAAAATAGTAGATATTCCTGTGGGTGCTATTTTTAAAAAGAGCTATAGAGCCATAGACTTACACACTCCTTCTTTTTGCCCTGTGTGATGCTGGAGATCAAACCGAGGGCTCTGTGACTCTAGGTTCCATCACAAAACCGTACCTTGAATCCTGTTAGATTCATTAAAAAATATTTTCAGCTTGTTGCCTTTGACGCAGCATTTGCCTGAGTGAGTGCAGGAAGGTGACAGGTAACTCAGTCAGCTCTTACAGCAGCCTATGGCAGTGGGTGCTCTCCCACCTCCAGAGAAGTTCGGTGACACACTGGTAACCTGTCCGAGTCACCTAGTGAGTAAGGTGCACAGGGAGGACTCCACAGGTGGCCCATGACTCCGAAGTTCCTTGGGGGGCGGGGGCTGCATGCCACACACTGTGACGAAAGAACTTTGCACGAGTTCTTAATGTAATAAAGCACCTTTATTATCAGAGCTATACCCAGTCATTGCAGAGGAACAGGTAAGACGAGAGAGCAAGTACTTTTTGAAGTTTTTATATACAAACCACCAGAGTGGTAACTGTAAAAAAGAACTTTTTTGTTCTGTTTGAGACAGGATTTCTCTATACAGTTCAGGCTGGCCTTGAACTCACTGTGTAGCCCGAACTGGCCTCCAACTCACAATTCTCCTGCCTCGGCCTCCCAAGTGCTGGGGTTATAGGTATGCACCACCACGCCTGGCAGAAGAGCTTTTAAAGTCACCTGGTTGAAGAAAGTAAAATTTAGTCAACTGCATGGTTTCAGTACACTCCTAAGTGTCTGATTCATGCTGACAGCGAACATGCCCACGATCCCGAGTCAGCAATGCCCCTGCGCCCTCCGTGTTAGCTCATGATACCATTACGAAGGCTTGGAAGGAAGAGTCTCCTCTGATGAGTTCTGAATTCCATACTTCTCAATCAGCTCCTTTGCTTTAGAAATATAGGCGCTCATGGCCTCTTCCTTTGACAGCCCTAGAAAGGCACAAGCAGATGATTTCAGAGTGGTGCAGTGAGAGAGGAGGGTTTGTTTGAACCTGGTTTAAGAATTTAAAAACCTTTGCGGAGGTTCCAGGCTTCCCACTTGGCCTTTCCTTTTAGATCTAGCATTGCTGGACACGCTGCCAAAAGAAGCACAGAGATTTTCAAGGTCACTTTTTACTGGACACTCTACAAATGCTGTTCAAACCAAGTACATGGTTATCAAATGCTGGCATAGTCACCGATGTTAATGTCCCCGACGACAGCCTGTTTGTATAGCCCGTAGAGATCTTTCAGTTCTTCATCCTCTGGTCTTGCTTTCAGCTTCCTCACCTCTGCCGTGGCCTCATCAAAATCAGCCTAATGCAACAACAAAAGGCGCAGAGCACAGGTGCTAAGGTCGGGCGGCCCGGTTCTCCTCTAGGAAGAAGAACCGGATGGGAGAGAGGTTTCAAATAGAAATAAATAACTGCTGGGCAGAACTCTGGGAGGCTGAGGCAGGAGGGTCCTGCGTTTAGGGTCAGCCTGGGCTATACGGTAACTTAGCAAGGTCCTGTTTCAAAATACAAAATTTTAAAAAGGGGCAGGAGAGGTAGCTCCGTGCAAAGGCTCTAGAGTCAATCCCCAGTACCGAAAAAGAAAAGATAGGAAGAGAAAGGAAGGAAAGGACAAGGACATAAACCACTGGTAGTCTGGATCCGCCAGAATCACCCTAAGTTACCTGAACTCGTGGGTCTCTTTTCCTGGCGTTCACCTGACATACACGGAGAACTACACAGAAAATGTTGAATGGGCACATTTCTAAAGGACACTGCCCACAGTGCAGCTGCGTGGATCACGTCTCCGGCACCCCCACCCGCAGGGCCCGGGCCATGCTTCCGGGCAGGCAGGCCAGGCTCCGCTGCCGCCGAGCAGGCCCAGGACCAGCAGGACAGCCCTGGCCTCCCTCCCACCACCCGCCAAGGCCCGCAGGCCCCACCAGCAGTCACGCCTGCCCAGCGCACTTGCTGGGTTTTGAGGGCAATCAATATTCTTGATTTGGTTGAATTGCTTGTATAGAGTCACCTGAGCCCTGACACCGGAAAGTACAGCTCCTTTCAACTGATTTCCAGAAAAGAGTTGTTTAGCTGGCTCAGAGCCAATGGGCAAAGCCTGGTAGAGAAAAATGCTTGTGTAGGAGACGGCCCTGTCCTGAGCAGACTGAAAACCCTGACCTCCCTGTCAGACAGCTTTGCATCACTATAACAAATCTAAGAGCTAAATCAACTGAGAAAGAGAAAAGCTTCACAGTGCAGGAGGTTCCTGCTCAGGCGCACTGGCCACAGCAGGACACAGAGAGCAAGAGATGGGGAGAAGCAGGGCTGGGGTCCCACAGTGCCCCCAAAGACCTCCAGAGACCACAGTTTGTAAGGCTGCCACCACCTCCCATGGTGGTGACTGGGACCAAGGCTTTTTTTTTTTTTTTTTTTGTCTTTTTGAGACAAGGTCTCGCTGTGCAGTTCAGGCTGGCCTTGAGCTCACTTTGTAGTCCAGGCTGGGATCAAACCCACAGTGATCTTCCTGCCTCAGCTTCCCGAGTGCTGGCATTAGAGGCGTGCACCACCACGTCCCGCTTGACCAAGGCTTTAGCAGTGGACCCTGAGAACATTCCAGACCAGCCCTCAGCAGTCCTAGACTTCCCCCGGTTGGGACTCAGCTCATGTCCACTCCCTCGGTGAGGTCCATGCTGGGGGAGGGCCAGCTCTGCCTCCGCCGCAGCCTCCACCACAGCCTGGGCACCCTAGATGCCTCCGCTCCTGCCTTCCAACCCTCAGCAACGCTGCACAAAGGGTTTGGGGATTCTGACTTATTCGGATTAGGAGCTGTATTTTACCTCACGATGCTTGTCTTAAATTGGGGGTAGGCAGGAATTATCAGTCACCGGGAGGTCATAAAGGAAGCTCAGTGAGCCCTCCTGGGCCCCACCTGGCCCCTGCACCTCCTTCTCCAGGGCCCAAAGGCTCAGAAGTCCCGGGGGAGAGCTGCTCTGTACCCTCAGAATCCGTGGTCCCAGAAGGGCTGCTGGGGCCAAAGGTGGGCCAGAAGCACAGTGGGTGGTTGTTTTGTGATGGGAGGTGGGGTCATTACCCTCAGCAGCCTTGAAAACAGCCCACCCCCTAACCAGGAGCCCAAGACACGCGAGTGCCCGTGAGAAAGCACGCTTCGTCTCTGGGAAACGCTCTGAGCATCTGCAGGGTCCTGGGTAGGACCTGGGCTCTTTTCATTCTCAGTTTCACTGTGTAAGGTCACTCAGTGACCTTGAGCTCGTCACCTAACCTCTCTGTCTCTCCATCTGGAATATGAAGCAATAATGACACTTGTGGCCGGGTGCAGTGGCGCACGCCTGTAATCCCAGCACTCAGGAGGCTGATGCAGGAGGACCATTGCAAGTTCGAGAGAAACCTGGGCTACAAAGTGAGCTCAAGCCCAGCCTGAACTGCATGCACAGCAAGACCCTGTCTCAAAAGGACAAAAAAAGACATTTATTCTCAAGGTTACTTGAAGCATTTAAATAAGTCCGCACATGTAAAGCATTTAAAATACTGTTTGGCGTATGGTGAGCATTCAGAGAATGCTGGTGGCTCTTATTTTTATTTTAAGGCTTTTGGGAAAGGAAACTAAGTCTAGAAGAAAACCTGAAAATACTCTCAGTGAAGTAACACAAGAAAAACAGCTTATGGTTTAAGAAGGCTATGTAGAAAAGAATAGACTAGAAATAGGTAAACAGGACTTGCCTCTGATTATTGATACATCTGCTGGCTTTAAGTACTTCTATACCCTCCAGATTTTCAAGAATGTGCACGTGTTTTGTTTCTAACAATGCTGCAGGGGCAGCAGGGCTGGCTCAGGGAAGGCAGGTAGCCCCCCCACACACACACCTGTCTCCCGGCATCACAGGGGCCCTGTCTGCTGGAAAGGCTCCGGAGTTCCCCAGTGACACCACTTCAGTGCCTTGGTCCAGCTGAATCCTGCGAGTATTCTAAGGTTTCTGCAAAAACACATGAGCTCCCCACCTTCTGGGACAGAGTTTCTGGAAAGTCATTCTCCACATGTGGGGGGTGACAAGAGCCATAACAAGCCCCGATGAAAGTCTTACCTGCACAGAGGACTGCAGCCCCGACACAGTGTGCCCACCAGCTGAGCAGTGCTTGCCCCTCCTCCCTCCTCCATCTCCAGGGGAGATCCCACTCCCGGGCAGTGCCCAGCATCCTCTTTCTGTCCAGCTGCCTTCCCAGGCACCCTGACTTGACACGCTCCTGCTTTCAGGCGCTTTCCCAGCTCTGCTCCACTTCCCTCTCCAGCCATGAACACAGGCCTTGCACGGGTGCACGGCTTGAACGCCAGCTCTGAGGGACACACCGCTGCGGAACTCTTGGCTAGGAATCAAGCTCCTCTGAGACGCTCCTAGATAAAAATGTTTTCATGCTGATGCGATGTCACACGTGGCAAAGTCCACACCTGCTGTCACGGGCACAAGCACAGTTGCACTAAAGATGCTGATGTACAAAATCACCTGCAGGCTCTATGCATGCAGTGTGCATGAAACGTGTGGATCTCATGTTTAGACCGGGGTCCCACCCCTAGGACATTCATTATGTATATGCAAATATTCCCTATCCCAAAACATCTGAACTCTGGAACACTGGTTCCACATATTTTAGACAAGGAATGCTCAACCTGTATCTGCCTTCAACAGAAAGGACTTGGGACCCACAGGGCAGTCACTAGTCAGCAGGGTCCTGTGAGACTTGCGGAAAGTGGGGGTGGGGAGTCCCTTCTGGAGAAGAGGAGGGGCAACATGTAGCCTTTTTTCCAGGCCAGAGAGGGTGCTTTGCTGGGCCTGGGGCTGCCTGGTCTCCACAACAGCCTTTGCAGTCACCTGGCCAGCTCTGGCCTGCTTCACAGATGGGGTGGGAGAGTGTGGGTCAAGTCCAGTGGGGATCTCTGCTGGGTGGATTAGTGAGAGGGTGGCTATTGCGAGTGTCGAGTGTCGTAAAGTTAGCACAGGTGAGACGCAGCTTTCTTCCGATTAACAGGAGCATTCAGGGAGGAAGGGATCTGCTAGGTAAACTTCCTGTGCTGCTGGGGAGTGGGGCACACCGCTCTGGCAAGGAATTTCGTTTCTGATCAGCAGATTCTCAGAGTTAGGTGCTCAGCATTCAGAACAAAAGTTGGTGCACCTGGTCTCCCACGAAGAGGCTGCAAAACAACTGCCTTAAACCACAAGAGACTCTTCTGGGGTCTCGGCTTCGCCTGCTTTCCCCTGAGCTCCCTGACTCCACCTTCCTTAGCAGTGACAGCCTCCCCCGGGGGCATCCTGCCTTCACTATGGCTACCAGCACCGTTGGGCATGTCCCTCCCGATTTCGCCCCAGGAGACACCCCTAAACATGACTCACACTTCATCCAGCTTGCTTTCTCCGGCCAAAGAACGCACTCAGCCCTTGCACGCCTTCACAGAATCTTTTTGAGCTATTCTTTACCCACTGAGGAACGGAATTAAGGTAAAAACTGTTCACCGTTGAGCTACTGCACCAATCTTCACTACACAAACACGCAGAAGATGGGGATTAGCTCTTTGCCAGAAGACTCAAAATGCAAAAGGTGTGTAGTCTTGAAACTTTTCATTAGTATTTTTTAAGCTTTTACCTTGAAGTGATTTTAGACTCAGATAAAAGTTATTAAAGTAGTATATTTTCAGTGTGCCCTGTCCCCAGCTTCCCTTGTTTTTTTTTAAGGTCTTTCGCTCTGATACGCCAGTAGACTGCTGGGAGATAACATCGGGCGGGGTGTTATTTTTAAAAACATGGTCAGCTTCCCACCCTCTTTATTCCTCTTTGCCTTTAACCTCTTTTTAAAGGCTGGCCTACGGTGGACCTCGATATTAATACCTCTTAGCCTGCTGTTCTCTTGCGATGCTCCTCAACCTTCAAGTCCTCACTGAAAATACTTTTTAAAGCAAAAACAAACTTAACAACTCAAGAAGGCAGCAACAGTAACAACGGCAGCAAAACTAAGGTGCTAACAAGGAACCATTCAGATTTTTCGCTTTGGAGGAAATCATGATTATTTTAGGAAAAGTTTGATAGGAATTATATAAAAACACAGGAAAAAAGACGGCTAAAAGGTTCAACAGAGTTAGCCTTGCTGGACCTGTGCCAGGCACTGTTCAAATCGCTCTGCCCTCAGCGAGAAGAACAGTGTCTCTCTCTGTTAGGTGAGAAGACCAAAGTGCTGAGAGTTCAGGTAACTGTCACAGGCCGGGAGAGACGGAGAAGCCTGGTGGGCGCCCTAGACCCTGACCTGCTCGCCTGAAGAAACGGCTGAAGAAGTTACCCACGCTCATTCTGTGAAAAGCAAAGCCTTTAGAAGCTACGTTTCAGGACAATCCTTCAAGACAAAATGCTCCTAAGACGCTGTTACGTACTGGAACAAAACTGCAAGCATATGACCCTGCAGGTGTGTTACACGTGTGCACACACGCGCACCGATGGTCACACGCACAGGCTGAAAAGGAGGCAGAGGAAGCGGTCTGTTACTAATGGTTACCGCCAGGGTGGAGGAACGACTGACGCTTTTGTTTAAATTTGCGCTCTTTCCCGAAGTTTTCCACTTCTAACACATCAAAGAAACTACTTTTACCCTCGGAGCCTCCCAGGAGTCGGCTGTTCGGACCCCGCCAGCCGGGTCGCCTCCCTCGCACGGAAGGAGGCGACGCAGGACCGCAGCGGGGTGCGGAGGTCAGCCCGGCCGGCCCGCGGGCTCTGCCGGCGCCGGCCCTATCCAGCTGGCACCGGGCGCCCCTCCGCGGCGCGTCCCTGCCCCGTTACCTGCAGCGACATAGCGTCTAGATGCCACCTGCAGCCTCGTCGCTCTAGCTGCCACCGCCCTCGGGCCGCTCTTTAAACGGCCCCCGACGGCCGCTCCCATTGGCTGCGCTCCGGACCGGGCAGCTCTCGTTGGCCGAGGGCGGGGTGGGCGGGGCAGGGACGCTGCGGGTGGCGTGCGCGGAGGCGCCTTGGCGGTGGCCGCCCGCAGACTGAGAGCCTCCGGGTCCTCCACGCCGGTGCTCCTGCTGCCTGATGTCTCCTCCCGCTGGAAATAGTATACCAGGGACAGTGAGGCTCAGCTGTCGGAACCTTAGTGGGAGACAGTGTAGGGGCCTTGTTAAAAAAAACTTTATTAAACAGATTACAGATAAATCTCATAGATGCATATCTACGTAAAATTAGAAAAGTAAAAGGCGAGCTAGTTTAATAAAGCTCTGCCTTTAGCTTTTTTTTTTTTTTTTTTTTTTTCCTGAGACAGGGTTTCACTGTGCAGTTCAGGCTGGCCCTGAGCTCATTTTGTAGCCCAGGCTGGTCTCAAACTTGCAATGATCCTCCGGCCTCAGCCTCCCCAGTGCTGGGATTACAGGCCAGTGCCACCACACTCATAGAAGCCCTCTGATCCTCCTGATTCCCTTTTATCTTAACTTTCACATTCATCCTTTCGAGAATTTGTTGAGCGCTTACTGTGCGCAGGGCACTGTTCATTCACCGCGCAAGTGTAAGAATTGCGGCTGCACAGCGCCCTGGTTTTCTTCTTTCTCCTCCCCTCCTCCTCTTCGTCTCGCCTTCATCTTCTTCATCATCTTTGTTCCCCCTCCTCCTTCCTTCTCCTTCTGCCTCTCCCCTCCCTCCCTCTCCTCCTCCCGCCCCTACCCCCCTCTTCTGCCATTGGGGGTTGAACCTGGCAATCAGTGAGCTACATCCCACCCGTTTTTATTTTTGTTTTTGAGACGGGGTCTCACTAAGCTGCCCACACCGCCTTGAACTTGACTTGGTCTCTCAGTATCGGGGGTTGCGGGCTTTCTGCCACCGCGCTGGGCCTCCTTTCCTTACCACTGCCTCCACAGTCCCCAAGGGGGGTTTTAATGCGTTCCTTGGTCTCTGCCTTTCCGGTTCACTCAGCGCCCCTTTGGCAAACCTGAAACAGGGTGTGTGTGTGTGAACTTGGAAGTCGGAGAAGCTCAGCCATGCCTGGCGCCTCAGGGAGAGGCTGAGGTCACACCGCTGGCAGCCTCCGCCTGTCACAGGCACCCAGATGGAATTTCCTGTGGACACACACGGGAGCCACTGCTTGATATGTAGACGATCCTCAGTAAATAATGTTGCACTAACAAGGTCGAATGTTATGTTTTTACCTGATTCATATATACACAGACATATGTACACATTTCTATCTTTAAAGACTTCTCAGGGTGGGAGTGGTGGAGCACGCCTGTCATTCCAGCACTCCTGAGGCTGAGGCAGGAGGATCACTGTGAGTTCGAGCCCCCCCCCAGGCTACAAAGTGAGTTCAAGGCCAGCCTGAACTGCATAGGGAGACCCTGTCTCAAAAAGACAAAAAAAAAAAAAAAAAAAGGCTTAACTAATTCTGCTTATATTGCTCCCGAAGAGTTTGGACCCATCCAAAACAAAACAAAAAACCTGTGTGGTGTCACATCTCTATAGTCTCAGCTATGTGGGAGGCTGAGATAGAAGCATTTCTTGAACCCAGGAGTTTGAGGCCAGTCTGTACAATATAGCAAACTTCATCTCAAACAAATTACTTTTCTAAAATTTTAGAGCCTGTTCACATTAGGCCTCATCCCTCAAAACAAAAAACAAAACAAAAAAACCCCCTGTGAATCTAAAATTGCTCTTTAGAAAAATTTTTATTCAAACAGCCCAGGCTAAGTTTATGATCATCTAATTTAAAATAGTCTTTCAAATGTTTTTCAGAAGAATGGCACAAAACAGCCCCAGACAATGCTGAACATCGCCACGGCAAGGCCTGACTGCAGACTCACCTGAATTCTGAATCCCTCCAGTATCTTGAGTCAAGGATTCTGAGCAGACTCAAGGGTGTTTCTCATGCACGTCTATAGTGTTGTTTGAAACTAGGGGTTTCCGTCTCCTAGCCCCTCCATCTAGGCATGCACAGCAGGCTGCTGTATTGTCTGTACAACCGTGCACCGAAGCCCAGAGGTGATTCCTCAGCGCATTGACCCCCCCTCGGGACACCTGTTACTTGACCTCTGGAATTAGGGATGTTGGCTCATGAGATGACCAGTGCGGGGAGCTGCTGTCACACTGGGCTTGGTTCTGCTTTGGTTCGGGTTGGATCACTAGGGTCTTTCTCCTTATCGGCCTTTCCTAGGGAAGCATAGCATCGCCACTATGCTATTGCCCAGGAGTTGCCTGATGACTTGAAACACCTCCTGTTCCCATTGCCTTGATGCACACAGATGTTTTGCCGAGCTGCCGCATACTCCCCGCCAGCAGAGCTTCCAACAGCACGGACCTAAAGCCTGTTCTCACTGGACACCTCATCACTCAAGTCCACTCTTAGCAACTGGTTGAAAACACTGATTGTTGTTCACATAACAATTGTTGACATATATATAAAAACATAGAGCAAGTGGAGGGAATGGAGGGAAGAAAAAGTCTGGCAGTCAGTTCTACATTCTTCAGACTTTCTGGCTGGAACTTTTCATTTCATTAAAGGGTTGCAGCTAATGACACAATTTATCATCCAGAACTTAAACTGCTTTCTATCATGGTGCAACTGCAAGCAGAAACACTGAAATTACACTCAGGATTTAGAGGCAGATTTATTTACATCGATAGGCATTGATTGGGAACATTTCCAAAGTATCAGGCCCCGAAGGCTGAGGGAGGGAGGTTTTTATGTGGTTGCAAGCAAGCAGCAGAGTACTTGGCTCTTTGACTGATTCTTACAATATTCATCAGAGGGACCAGCTGTGCGTTACAGTGCCCAGATGTTTCTAGGGAACAGTGGCGACAAGAACTGTAACAGGAACTATTACCCGGGCAGCTGACAGACTGACTGGGGGTGCACTTCCTGCTACAATGGTAAGCATACAAATCTAGTAATCACCCAACTACAGAATACAAAAAGAAAGCTTTTACAAGATTTTCAAGCTCCTCAAAGTTCTTACAAATTATTCAACGGCCTGATACTTTACGTAAAATAATAGCTGCCATTTAAAAGTAAAACTGATCATTTGGAAGAGAATCTGAAGGTGGCCCTTGGAAGACTATGAGAAACATGGGAAAATTATGTGGAAAGAAAATCAGAACACAACATTTTATTATTTTTAGCATGCACACATGTGCAACAAGTTAGAAGGGGACTGAAAAGAAACGTGTTTGGTGGTGATCAGATCAGGAATGACTTTTTAAAACTTTTTTTTGTTGTAAGGTTTGTGTAACGTGAATGGGAGAGTAATTACCTTTGAAAAGCAGTTGTTCATTTTAGCAAAATTCTTGTGGAAATTATATTGCTAGTCTAAAAATACACGCACTGAAATCAAAGAATCTATTTAAGTTTTATCAGCTTGATTTTGCCAGGATTGTCACTGGACTCACCACAATTTACCAAGTATTTACTATGTGTGCTCGACACTCTGCTAAGCATCTTAAAGAGATCATCTCTTCTAATCCTCAAGATAGAAACTATTTTTATCCTTCAGTAGAAAGCTAGGGTCTTATGCTGACAAGCAATGAAGCTGGGATCTCAACCCGGGCAGCCTGGTTCCAGAGCCACCTACTTTAAGGAACGACAATCCCTAGAGAAAATGCAAACTCAGAGACGGCTATTCCATCAATCTGGGACTTCAGGGGGAAAACTTACACAAATTTCCTGCCCAGGACCCTAGAATTATAATTAGACCTGTGCATCTCTGCCTTTAGAATCGCATGTTTACAGTTCTTCTGGAACTAATGACTCACTTTATAAAACAAAAGCCTGTTGATAAACTCAGTGTTCTTCTTCATTTAGTTGTGATAAAAATCGCATTTTACTTCACCCTGTGTGACTGCAATAATCACGGACCAAGAGCAACACGCTCTGTTTACTTCATGACCAGTTAGGTACACCCTAGGCGATGAAAACGGAAAATACAGAAACTAAGGGGCCTGGGATTTATCTCAGTGGCGTAGCACCTGGGTGGCAAGCATGAGGTCCTGAGTATGATTCCCAGCACCCCTCGAAAAAAAGAAAATACAGAAACTAGATCCCAAAATGGGAAAGAAAACGATTAGTGCAGAGATTGAGAAAAGGAGGTCATGGAGAAGAGAAAAAAAGAAGACCCCCAAACTGGCCAAGTGAAGTCCCGGGAGAAGTCAAAGGAAGGGATGGGGCGGAAGACGCAGCCTGCGAAGTTCCTGCGCAGACAGATCCGTATCCCCGGCCTTTCAAAGGTCACTCGACTGTTCTCATTGAAGACGCCTTCGCGGGGCCCCACGAGCTGGATCCAGACCGCAGACTGATGGAGCACTTCGTCCTCCTTCAACGCACCCCGATCCCCTCGTCTGTCAGAGCGCTCAGGACTCCTACATAATGCCTAGCAGTACGTGCTCTCAACTTCCTATCTTATCCCTCTCATTGTATTTGATTTTCACGAAGGGCTTAGGTTCTGCGTTTCTGGATCGAGAAGGGGTTAGGACACTACGACGCTGAAGGGCAGAAACTAAGAGAAAAGACTCTCCGCTGCGGGTAGGACTCCAGACCACCAGACCTGCGACCTCGCTGTTACCGTGGCAACCGCAGGTTCTCGCGAGACAAATCTTGCGCCTGCGCCCTGCAACTTTAGGGACTGACGGAAGCCTTCAGCTCAAGTGTTTCACGCAAGGTTTTTAAAGATGGGGGCCTTGCCTTTCCCTAGGGAATGACCTAACGTGGGAATGACCTAACGTAGACCAAAGAAACGCGGAGCGCTTCCAGTTACTGCGCCCCGCCCACCGCACTTGGGAGGCGGAGCCGAGGAGCGAAGACTCCGCGCAAGCGCGGCGCAGGCGCCCTCGGAACCGGCGCGGACACCAGCGAGGAGCGGGAGTCGCCGTAGTGAGTGCGGGCGGCGCGGGGTCGAGTGGCGTGGCTTCGCGTTGGGTGCGGGGAGCGAAGCCCGCGGGCGCGCGCGTGTCCGCGGCTCCCGGAAGTCTTGGTGTGGCAGGCGGGCCGCAGGCAGTGGGCTGAGGCAGCCCAGGGCCGGGGACGCGCCTGGAGCAGCGGTGTAGCGGGCGCCCCGGCGCCTGGGCCGCCCGCCCTCGATCGCGCCTCTGGGGCTCGCCGCAATAGGTGCGCGAAGTGTGCTCCGGCCGACCGCGCGGCTTTCCTTCTGTCCCGCTCCTTGCTGTCTGCGCTTCACTCAGCGGCCCTTCCTGCGATGCTCGCAGCGCCTCCCGACGGGTGCTTCAGGCGCCCCGCTCCGGGTTCCCCGGCCCTGGCCAACCACCCCGAACCTCGTCTTCCGCCGCGCCGTCGCAGGATACCCTTCCCTCGTGTCGCACGGTGTTTGGGGCGGATTCTTCCGGGGCAGGGCGCCGGGAAGTCAGCGTTGCCTCACGCCCGCTGCTGAGGTTTCCTGAGCATCCTACCCTCGCTTGACTTCAATTTGCACCGCATTTTTGTGCTGCTTTTTAGACTGGTAACTTGATGCCAGGGATTGTTACTGCGTTTTTAATGTTATGGGCAGTGGGTCATGGGTAACCCATTATGCGGAAGGAAGAAGTCATGGGGCTCAGGGAGGGAAGGCTACTGAGGGAGAGGGAGTAAATGAGAAGTTACACGCCTGCACGTGTCAAATATTTTAGGAAGGATATACGAGAAACTTGTGGGCCAAGGAGGAAGCGAAACGTCCAAAAGGAAACAAGGGTTATTTGAAATTTTAATCTTGCATAGGTTGTGCTTTTGTTTGTTTTGCTACCAGGCATCGAGCTCAAGACCTTGCACTTGCTAGGCAGGCGCTGGGCTGTCGAGTTAAATCCCCAGCCCCTGTTTTTAGTCACACCGGTTAATAACTGTAGCGGTCTCTGGGGCCCTTAGAGATGGCGGTGTCTGTAGATACGCAGTCTGGCTCACCACTTGCCTCAGTAACCAGGACACAATCTGCTGCTGGAAGTGGTAAAAAAATATTTGCTGAATGAATGAATGGAAGCACAGCTAGAGAGCAATTTTAGAAATGCTCATTAATCAGTAAGATTAAACCATACAGTCACTAAAGTAAAACAGAACTTCTTTTTTCCTGCAGTGCTAGGGACCAAACCCAGGCCCATATGCATGCCAGGCAAGCTCTCTGCTTGCCCTGAAATGGAAATTAAATAAATGAACAAATAAGCAAGTAGAATTTCATTCTGATTGATTGCAGTAATGTAAAACTTCCCATATTCCCTGTATATGAAGAAATAAATTTACATGAAAAATGGGGAAAATTAAAATTAATCGTTTTTTGTTTTCCTTTTTGCAGTGCTGGATGTTAAACCCATGGCCTTGTATTGCTATGCAAGACCCAAATTACTTAATCTTAAAAGAGGTCAAACGTTTGGTTATCTGTCGCAGGTCTGGTGGTCTCTATAATGACGTTTATCAGGCATCTGAGAGACTACACTGCCTTTCTGGCTAACATAGATTTTCCATTGTCATTTTGATTCTCTGAAGGGTTTTCAAAATGGCTGCTGCCCCTCAAGCACCAGGAAGGGGTTCTGTCCGTAAGACCAGGCCTCTGACTGTGAAGACATCATTGAACAACCCATACATTCTCTGCTGGAGCACCCTGGAGAGAGAGGACATGCAGTTCATATTACAGACACTTGAGGACAGGTTCAAATCTATTGGACTTCAGAAAATAGAGGATAAAAAGAAAAGGAAAAGGCCACCTCTTGTAAAAAATCAGGCCAGAGAAAAATGCAGCCTAGATGTTGGCACGATTGAGGATCCCAAGGAGAAAAAGCCCGACGCTGCCCAGCAGGCATCAGGGTGGACACTTGTGCATGTCAGGAAGCAGCTTGCCCTCGGCGTCAACGAGGTCACCCGGGCCCTGGAGAGGAATGAGCTGCTCCTGGTGCTTGTGTGCAAGTCAGTCAAGCCCGCCATCATCACCTCACACCTGATCCAGTTAAGTCTAAGCAGATCTGTTCCTGCCTGTCAGGTTCCCCGGCTCAGCGAGAGAATCGCCCCCATCATTGGCTTAAAATGTGTGCTAGCCTTGGGGTTCAGAAAGGGAACCTCCGACTTTGCAGATGAAGTAAGAGCCATCATTCCCCGAGTTCCCAGCTTAAAGGTACCATGGCTTCAAGACAGAATTGAAAGTTCTGGAGAAAATGTGGAGACTGAATCTTTGGAAGACCAAGACAAAGAGATCTTGGAAAGTTCATCTGAAGACCTCTCAAAACCTAAAAGAAAACTTGTGGAAGGGAGGCAGGGTTCTGCTGTAGCGTTACAACCACTTAAAATAAAGAAACTGATTCCCAACCCTAATAAGATAAGGAAACCACCTAAAAATAAAAAGACTGTTTTGAAGTAATCTTGGAGAAAGCTGTCGTTTTTATGCAACTTGTAAAAGGACACTGTGTAAGGAAGCCTTAAAACAAAAGTAAGCCACATTTACATGTATTGTTGGGATCCTGTGGTAATGTTTCCTTTGCATATATAATATGTCTTCGTAACTGTGTGGCACAAATATACTGAAGCTTCAATGCACTAAGTTCAGCAAAAAATTTAAAAAGTGAGTATCAAAAGGAAAGTTTATTGAAACTAATATTCATGCTTCTGTAAATTCACTGTTTTAAAGGCTGGTACACTGCTTGTTATGAAGAACATCTGTATCCTACAACACTTAACAGTTTTCTACCAAACTTGATAAATGGGCTACATGATTCTAGTCAGCAGGGTCAGTGAAACAATTGGACAAGCAGTACCCGTTGTAAAGGAAAAAAAATGCAAGTAATACACTGTCCTCAGCAGCAGTCATTCTTTTACTTTATGTTGACTTGGCTTTCAGTGCAGGTAGGCATAGTTGGGGGCTTGTGAGAAAGGCCTGATATGGACAGAAAAAAGCAAGGTATTTTAATTAGAACTCACTCTGTATACATATTTACTTTCTTGGAAATTTAACATGTACAAAAAGCACAATGGGGCTAGGGTATAGCTCAGTGGTAGAGCACGGTCTTAGCATGGACTTCGGGATTTGATTCCTAGCACCAGATAAAGCACAAACAATATGATGGTGGTAGATGGAGTGTGGCAGACAGAATAAAACCCGATTGTGGATTCTTTGATGTGGATTTAGGTGATTACAGGTCCTTAAGGTGAGGGACCAGCACAGTAGATGTTCTGTATGATGTGTACAGTACACAGTGTGTTTCTGGAAGAGTCCCTTCGCTAATTTAGAGAGAAGGTAGTCATTTACTAAAATGTTCAGCAATTCTGGTTGATTCATAAATTATGCCACCCTGTTCATCTGAAGATTTCATTTAGTACCATCTTGGTACAAACTTAAGGGAGGATACCTTACAGAATAGAGCATTTTGTCAGGTGTGGTGATGCACACCTGTAATCTTAGCACTCAGGAGCCTGACGCAGGAGGACTGCTGTGAGTTCAAGGCCAGCCTGAGCTACCTAGAAAGACCCTGTCTCCAAAAATAGAAAGTATTTTCATTATAGACAGTATAGAACAAAGTAATTTTTTTAATCTAACAGCTACTTTATTAATAATGTAACTGATTTTCTACTTTAAAAGGTTAATTGGCAATCTGCATAAACTAGGAATAGGCCAAGGTCGGTATTAATTACAGAATTTTTAAATGAGTTAAATAACATGACTTCTGTAATGAATATGTAAATGAGTCTTTAGAGGATCAGTGTCTTTAACAGTTTTCTTGTGAGGTAAACTGACAGAATTTCTGACTGGCAATTCTTCAATTATTTGAAAACCTGTATACAACACTTTGCCCCATAAAAATGAGGGGTTGTTGGTCCTAACTAGAGCTGTGACTCAGGATTAAGTAAAAATCCTTACTTAATGCTGGTGTCTGAGTCCAGTGAAGCTGTGTTCTTGATCAAGTGGCAGTGCGCCTTGGTTTGAGTCATCTGAAAGCCCCGCCCACGTCTAAGAATTGTGCTAGTCCTCACTGGGACCCAAGTGTCCCCTCTAGTGGGCATCCCAGGCACCACAGCTGTGGCTTCCTACTGCTTACCCCACACGTCACATTTTGGAGATGCAGGTGGTCTGTCGTCACACCCAGTTTGCCTAGGTAGCACGAAGCCTGAGGTAGTGTGTATGTGAAGTGGGCTGGGAATGGGTAGAACTTACTTATGGATGCTGACGTTTGGATTTTGAATAATTGTATGTGTCAAAAAATTAGTCTTTTGATAATTTCCTCCCAGTTGCTCAACAACAAAAAAAAGTACTGACTCTTCTTAGCTTGTAGGGCATATAAAAACAGGCAAGGGGCCAGAATTAGCCCGCAGTGATACTTTGGCGGCCCCTCCCCTCCATGACTGGCTTCAGTGGGCTCCTTAGCACATGAAGGGAATGCCACCAGGTTGTGCAACAAGTAACTTGCTCCGGACTAAACAGCGAGGCACTGGTACAGTAAGAAGTATCTATTTTGTGGTATTTAAGGCCAGTCTTATGACCTTGTTTAACATCTTATTTTTCCCTTGGGTTATTGGGAGTATATACACATCTATGTACATTGTGAAACTTTCAAATTGTAGGTAAAAACACCATCAGTAACAAAATTATGAATACTTATTTACAAATAAGACATTTTCCATTAGCATGACAGTTTTCATGATAAACTAAAAGTCAGCATAAAGGAATATGTGCAATTTTGCATAAGTAATAAAACATTCAAACTACCACAGTACTGAGAGCGCTAGTGAATTCCCCAGGCATTAGCTTTAACCTTAGGGTTTTTACTTCCTTACCCTCACCTGTCCTGGGCGTGCTGATGAGAGACAAGATGGTCCAGCCCTGGGAAATGGCTGGCTGTGGGCCTTCTGCCCTGTGAGAGTGCACGCCCAGGTGTTTGCCCAAAACTGCTTTTGAAATGACCCGTGACTTACTGAAGATCAAAGTACAAATCTGTATATTTATTGGTTTGGCAACTTTGCTTAGAGACGAGTAAATGCCCTGTCCATCGTGGATATCCTCTGCTTGTCATTCCACACACGTCCTGTGACATCACACACAGTGATGTATGTCGAAATTATCCAGGTGGATCCTTCGTTCTGTTACACAGACAAGTATACCACCATTTAATAAATACAAATGTAGCAGTTTATCGCCACAAAGCAAGGATTTTCTTACACAACGCTGTGACTTCTGTTTAGTCCATAGAAAATCAGTCCCATTTCTAGACAGTGGAAAAATACCCTTCACCAGAAGAGCTGAAAGTTTGAAAGCTAGAGGAATGTGCTCTCTGTACCCTTTCATCCTTCCACCTAGTGGGTAAACAGCAAAAACAGGTTAGATTTTAACATTGTAGCTAGAAATGTGTACTACTGGTCACACAGGTTGGTTTTTTCTGATTGTTACCGACTACTTCAATTTCACTTGTGCTTTTACTCTTCTTTGGAATGGCAGTTCCAGGAGTTGTTAAATAGGTATTAACAGATGAGGCTGTGAGCGCTGGAAGCTAACACGCATCTACTGGAGTACAAGTCCAACCTAGACAGAGGGAAGAAACAGTGATAGACTTCGAGGCAAGGAAAATTCAATCATAACGTGACTCAATAGGTGAATGTTTCAAAAGCGCTTTATAAAGCCTTACGGGGAGCGAGTGCAGAACTTTCTGGGCAGATCTGCTGTGCTTAAGGCTGTGTCAGCACCACTCACCTTTTCAGAATCTGTCCCTGGACATCTCCAGTTGTATAGGTAATACTGCAGATTGCCATCTCCTATACCAAACTTGAGTTTTTCCAAGAAGGTCTTATTTTCCATCAGGTCTAGTGCATTGAATACATCAAATCCTTTCTGGCAGTGTAGAAGAGATTTAAAATTTAAAACATCAAAGGAATAGGGTGTCTTCTGTAATACACATTTCAGTGTAACAATTCCTCTACCAACAGACTGAATGTGAATTTATAATGGAGCTTAATGTTTACAGTACATAGTAAAGGTTGGGAATTCAGTTAAAAATTGCTTTATATTGCTACCAGTGAATATGATGAAGTCAGCAAGATACTTTAGAAATGCTGAATCAAAAACTAGTCTGATAGCTGGCATTTACATAAAGATAACCTACTAAGATTTCAGAAAATAGCCTGTTCCTGCTTCAGAAGGATGTCTAGATGGTTCCACTTCCAGGGCTATTAATTATTGGCCTAAGTTCCTGACTTAGCTGAAGCTACTGCTGAGGAACCAAAGTTGTAAAGACTTTATGTATGTATGTATTTATTTTGAGACAGGGTCTCGCTATGCAGCTTAGGCTGGCATTGAGCTCACTTTGTAGCCCTGGCTGGCCTCAAACTCTCAACAATCCTCTTGCTCAGCCTCCTGAGTGCTGGGATTACAGGTATGCACTACCATACTGGGCTGTAAAGACTTTAAATAGCGTATTTTTCTTGGGCTCATATTGCTGAGTAAATTTTGTTTTAATGGTAAAAATCTAAATTTCTTAGCCAGGCTTGGTGGGTATCTGTAATCCTAGCTACATGGTAGGCTGAAGCAGGAGGATCACAAGTTTGAGTCCAGCCTGGGCAATTTAGCAAGACCCTATCTCAAAAAGGCTTGGGGATATAGCTCAGTGGTACAGTGCCCCTGGACTCAGTCACCTATCCCACCAATAAATAAATGAATCATTAAATGTCAATAAATAAATCATTAAAATGTTTAATAATTGTATTATGTATAATGTGATATAGATGAGGCACATGAAATTTTATTTCTCAGACTTTTTATCTTAAATAACTTACCATGTAGAAGAAGCACTGTAGTTGAAAACAAGCAATCTGGGATAATGTTGCTTTGGGGGTTGTAAAAGTAACAGATTTATAAAACAGTGTTTTCAGTGATCAAATATGAGAAAAATGCAGGGAAGACTTTTGGTTTATTGTTTGTAATTTCTCGTGAGCAATTATTTTCCCACATTGAGTGTATATTAGCACAGTGTGTGTCACCTGATTCAGAGTTTTTTGTTTTTCAGATAGGGACTCCCTTTGTAGTGCAGGGCTGGCCTTGAACTCACTGTGTAGCCCAGGTTGGCCTCGAATTCATGGCAATCCTCCTGCCTCAGGCTCCTGAATGCTAGGATTACAAGTATGTACCACCACGCCTGGCTTAGATTTCTATTTAAAGGAAAAATGTTCATTTGTGGCAATAATTCAATGATTATACTAACTTCTACACCAAGGAAACAAAAAAAATAACAATAAGGTATATTTTGAATTTAATTCCTTTAATTTTAAAAGTTAGAGACTAGCTGAATTAATGAACTTACTGCAGATTATTCAATACAACTATATACTCAAATGTTTCCCTTCCACAATGATAGGGTCTTTTCCTATGTTCCTTAGACTACCAGTTTTATGTAATCCTGTATAAGCATTAAAAAGTTTTTAATTTGTAGCTTGGTATGGTGGGGAACATCTGTAATCCCAGCACTCCGAGAGGAGGGGGCAGAAGAATCGCAAGTTGAAGCCCAGCCTGGGCAACTTAGTGAGACGATCTCAAAAATAAAAAAAAAAAATTGCTGGGGAGGTAGTTCAGGGTAAAGGCCCTCGGTTCAATCTCTAGTACTATCCCTGCAAAAAGAGTTTTACATTTGTATGTGATGTCTTTTACTAAGTTGCAATAACAATGATGAAAACAGCCAGTACAGTTTCAGAAGAAACTCAGCAAAATTCTACAAATGACTTTGCCCACCGTATACCAAAGGGTGACTTGTACGAGTCACACCACATAAGAGTGAAATGCTGTGAGTCGCTTGTCTGTCTCGTCCGCTGGTGTGCACATGGAGCACCGGACAGCACACAGGACAGACACTTACCAGCTTGGCTATGATGAGCGCATCGCTCATGAGGTCCAGCAGCGGCGTCTCCGTGTGGATGTTGTAGAAGGAGTAGGCAGCTTTGAGGCTCTTGTGGGCAGGGTGGTGCATGACCGTAGAGGGCAGCGTGTAGAAGCTCAGGAAGTCAGTCAGCTTCCCGCTGGAGCTCTGAGGGGTGAAGGTGGCGTCAGTAAGTGTCTCCCTGGACACACCGCAAGCGCTAACTGTGCTGTGCCTTGCAGCATAACTTCCTGTCACATGAACAAGTGAAACCTCTAGTTTGAGCCCCATCTATTAAGCTAGGTAGAAGCCAGAAAGAGAACAGTGCTGGAACTTAGCCAAAATACTTGTTGGCGACTTGCATAAAGCTCCTAGAAAGCAGGCTGTGTTGAAAGAGATGGTTCCGAGGCTGTGTTAGGAGTGCTCACCAGCCAGGGATAAAAGTGGATGCCTGGGTTTGCAGCCATCAGAGCACTAAGGATGAGCAGGCTGCCTTCTCCCTGAGTGGCACACATGTGCAGGCTGGACAGCCACTATGCCAGGGATCAAGCACTCAGCCTGCATTCGCCACATTTTCTTGGGAATGAATGATAAGAGACTGTTACTTCCTGGGAAAATGCAGGATTTGTTGCCATGGATAAAACATGAGCTTTCAGGGACGAGTTAAAAGTTTTAGAAAACCTGTATCCTTCACCTTATAGACTCCTCTATGACCAAGGCGGTGATATCTATGCATGTGATTTTTTTATATCATACAATGAAACTTATTTGAAAACCTTCTATAATTCAATGCGTCAGTATTTTCCAGATGACGAATGCGTGATACTGTAAACTCATACACAAGTAGGAGGACAAGACAGCTCAGTGATTGAGTACCTGCTTATCAAGTGTGGGGCCCTGGGCTTAAGGCCCAGGATCATAAAAAGAAAAAACCCAAAAACCAGCAAGACAGACCAATGGCTAGGCATGGCAGTGCATGCCTGTAATCCCAACACTCAGGAGACTGAAGCAGGAGGGCTGCCACAAGTTTGAGGCCATCCTGGACAACATAACAAGACCCTGTCTCAAAAAAACACAACAAACAAAAAGACCAATCGATTTTAAAAGCATAAAAAAATTCACTGATACGGTTTTGGATAAGAGATATATAATTATCTGAAAAAGTAATTAAAATACTCATTCTTTTCCAAATCTTCAATAGTTCATGCAAAATATTTTTTTCATATACTTTAACCATTACAAGAGTGCAAGTGGAAATAGATAATGAGTTGTCTTCTATTAAGTCAGACATTAATGAGATTTATAAAAAATTAAGATGATTCACTACTTTTGGGATTTAGGAGATAGCTGTTTTTCATATGAAATATGTACTTTAGGTAATGTGATGGATTTACTATTGTTATATCATTGTAACATAAAATAACAAATGTCAGAATTTAAAATTTTGAATATGGTAAATATTTACAGATAATCCATCAGAAAGGGGAGACCTACAATGAAAACGTTTGAGAAGTGCTGCCCTGGGATATATGCAGATGCAGGAAGAGTGTACAGAGATGGCTACTCCTACACTGTGTTACAAACAAAAATTCAGATCACTTGGCTGCTCTTCAGAAATGCCAAGTCACCCCCACCTTGGCTCCCTCCATTACTACCCTACCAGGGCCCGCGATCCTCTGTCCCAGCGCTGATACAGAAGACTTCCACATGGAACTGCTGCCGACAGACCCTGAGTCACTCCCAACTGGCCCTTTCCTCCTCTCTCATTCAAGTACTTACCAGATTGAACCCCCAACTTCTCACCTCCCTCCTGGGCCTCCAAATAAGATCATCTTAACAAATTCCAGATTTGTTTATTTAAAAAAAAAGGTTTAAGCCAGGTGTGGTGGCCAACTGGTATAATCTGAACACTGGGAGGCCGAGTTAGCGTTCCACGTTCCAGCCCAGCCTGGGTATTTTAGTGATTTAGCAAGATCCTGTCTCAAAATACAAAACAAGGAGGGAGGGATATGGCTCAATGTGAAGGTCCTAGGCTCAAGCCCCAGTGTTGAGGGAAAAACCCATTCATGTCCAGCAATGGAACTCTAAGATGTGCCTTTTCTACACCATGGAGGAAGAGGAAAGACAGGCACGTTATTATCTTCCTAGAAAACAATCATCACAGTGTTTCTGTCCTTCTCTGTATTACTGCTTTATCTTACCTCCACTACGAATGTGTCGATGATATGTTCCCGGGGGAGGAACCAGTGGGCCACTTCCTCTTCATCCATTACTGGAGCCAAGTGGAACTGCTTCAGGTAACTGTTGATTAGTTCTCGGACTGCTTCGATATCTTTTGGTTCCATTGGTCTCAAGCCTAAGGTCTTTGTAACCTTGTTAGAGGGAAAATAAAACAAACCAAGAAATTTAAACATAAGAGGAATCAAACTACCTTTTGCTCAAAGTGTGTTCTGCAGAATCAGCATTACACAGGAGCTAGTGAAACTGCAAAATCTGATCCTTGCCCCAAACTTCATGAATCAGAATCTGCAACTTACCAGTCTTCCCTAGTGACCTGTACACCAATTAAAGGCAGAAGCACTGGTTTAAAACATGCTAGACAACATGTCCTGTCTTCTCTTCATGAGCCAGGTCTTGCCCACGGCCCAAACAAATCGCAGGGAAAACTACAAGTTGAGTTACATATCAATGCCAAGAATTTTGACGTTGGTATGATAAGGTATAACAACTGCATGACTTCTGGGATATTTGCTTTAAATTGCCAAAGGTGACTTATTTTTTGAGAGAGGGTTTCACTATACAGCTCAGGCTGGCCTTGAGCTCACTTTGTAGCCTAGGCTGGCCTCAAGCTCGAGATCCTCCTGCCTCAGCCTCCTGAGTGCTGGAATTACAGGTGTGCGCCAACACGCACAGCAAAAATGACATTTTGAAATCAGTTGAAAAACTTACTGTATTCATCTATGAAAAGGATATTGTGATTTTGTTCTCTTGAACAAAAATAAGAGTTAATCACTCTGGTCAAGGTGGACAGGCAAATACTTAAAAGGTGCCTGGCTGCCAAGTACTAAGCCTGGCTTTTGTGATTATCTTTTGATTAAAAGGTTGTGAGGGTAGGATTTTAATCACCACTAGAGTTCTATAATTTTAAAGTAAGGCCCTAGGAGTAAAAAGCCTGCCGGTCAGGATAGGTTCCCATTTAAATTCATCGAACTGCTTGTCTTCAAAAAAGCTCCTGAAATCACTTTGGCTCTGTAGATTGGGCCAGCATCAGGAAAGTTCAGGCTACGTGTGAGGAAGCCCCAACAAACCAAAATTAAAAACATAACAGTGTTTCTTCCTCAGTAAACTTGGTATTGTTATCCCCTTAAAAATACTGAATATATTTAGGAGATAAATAACATAAATATTGCTACTCTAACTTTTTTACCCTTAATGACTTATAAATATTGAAAAGCTTTCTGCAGAATTAAATCATAACTCCTGCAGGCCCCCAGATAGAAGTCCATGGGGGTAAGTACGTGTTTATCTGGAGGGCCAGCTCTGATCAGCTGTGGGTAGCTATGCTGAGGTTTCAAAGGTTCGGAACTAACAGGGCTGAGTCACAGCTGGCGTGGGGGGTGCATGCTTTGTATTTACAGACCCAACAGTGCCCAGGTGTGGATTTCTGGGGGCCTTTCAAAGATGATTGTGTGATATATAAAGGTATGTTCCATAGCTAACAAGCCATTTAAATTAGAGAAGTTAATTAGAGAAGTTCATAGGTAATTTATTAAGTACTTTTAGTCTTTTTGTGGCTCTTGAAACTGAGTCAGAAATAGTTCCAAGTTGGAAATAAATATATATTTTTAAATAAAATGACCAAAACCACATAAAATATACATGTTCAAGCATACTGTAGTCATTTATAAATTATCTTCTGAAGTGAGGCAGATTCTGCTTAGTGATTAAACAACATTTATTTCTTTTGTTACTGGTTCAGAAATAGTATCAAGCAGTTAATAAAACAGCAGGACATTTACTATCTATTAATAGAAAATACTCAGAAATGAGAAAGTCTGCAAATTCTAGAGCAAATATTTTTTGGAGTACAATTCTCATTCATTAAATATTTGCACAGTGAAATCACTAAAAGTGCACCATGTGCCCAGCCCAGTGGACATCCTTTTTGTTTTTGAGACAGGGTCTTGCTACATCACTAAATGACCCATAATGGGCTGGAAGCTGCGATCTTCCTGCCTTAGGCTCCTGGGATTACAGGCCTAAACCACCACATCCTGCTGGCCAGTGTACATCTTCAACATTTCAGTCTCCTAACCCCTGGACAGTCTTAGTAATTGTTGAGTACCCTAAAGAGCTTTGCTTATGTGGATTTACTTGTCTATGCTTATAGTATTAGAAATGAAAATTAAGATTTAAAAACAAAATACACAAGTACACGTTCTCTACAGCCTCTGGAAGAATGTTCGGTACACTCCTAAGAGGATGAAAGTGAAACGTGCAAATTACATTTCCGTGTTCTTATGGAAGTATTGTTGATGCCACAGATTTAAATAAAGACCCTAGGGACTGTTAGGGATACTTGGGCCACATTTTGAGAACTGCAACTTTAGGTATCAGAAGGTCAGAAAGATACGTAGTAGAATTTAGATGAGGGCGACCCCGTGAAGCGTGTTTGGGAAAACAAGTAGAAAGTATCATTAACTTGGGAATTTATAAACACTTCAAACAAGTGTTTACAAAAGCACTAAACTGGAAGAGAATATCAGAGTATATCTGGTCTAAAAAATATTAAGGGCCTAGAAATATGGGAAAATACTTCTGACAGACAATGGCCCCCAAAAAATCTATGGAAGAATGAAAGAAATGTTAAAAAGTGACAAACACTACAGCCGTTGTCTTCAGGACGCAGTAAGAAGACTTACGCTTTGGTAGACATTAAGGCTCTGTATAACTAGATAGAGGGAAGCACCATGTTTGCAAGAATTCAGTGAAAACCAAAGAAACACTTCCTATAACTGAGAAAATTTTAAGTTTCATAAGCAAATTATAATATGAATCAGATAGACTTCCCAAGACCTAACTTGTTGGACTCTACAGATATTGAAAAATCTGCTTTAAATGTATAAAGAAATATAGCTGCAAAGACTAAATAAAACACAACTGTCCAACTGCAGTGTGAGAGTCCAGATTCCAGAGCAGAGCAGTAAGCACTGTTTATGGTTATTTACGTGACTGAAAAAGGAAGAGCAGTACACTACACACAGACACAATCGTGTAATGCTGCTGAACACAACTAGCTCACATGCCTTAGGACCTGTCTGAGTAGCAGATCCTTCCTGTGGCACAAACCCAGGATCCTGGTAGACCAATCTGACACCTGCTTTTTATCTACTTCACATTCCTTTACCTTTAGGGTCACTGATATATACAAAATCCAACTTTGTTTGGAAATATGCAGCTCCAACTAAAAAAAACACAAACACTGAAGGATGGGGAGATGCAGGAAGATGTGTTCTAGGGAAACCTACTGGTTTAGGGAGCAGGAGCTCACAGTATGGGCAGGGCAAGCTCTGATCCTACCCAGCAGAATTGACATGTCAACCTTGTGTTTCAATGTCCGTTCTGTGTGGTGGGACTAGTAATCTGCCCATTCCTGACTGTTACAGATGACAAATGACACTACATGTAGGTGTTACATGTCCAGTGTGAAGCAGGGCCCAATAAATGTTAACTCCTATATTCAGAAATCCTTGAGGAAGATGTGAAGCAAGCGCTGTAAGTGGAAACAGTAACAATGAATCAAAAAATGAAACTGAGGCATGCAGAACAGTCCTATGCAAGCAGGCTCTTTTGATGCTGAATGGCAGGAAACTCCTCTAATGACCTGAGGCGGGCAGTGGCTTCACTCCTCTGGCTCATGATGGGGCGAGGGAGGGAGAAGCAGGGGCGGGCGGGGTCTTGTATTGCTGGGTTGTCCAGCTTTTCACCCAGCAGGCAGACACATCTGCTGTCAGTACCTTCTAAGTTTTCAATGTCTGCCCTTTCCTTTCCTTTGACCTCTTTTTTCCACTAACCACTCTTCATTTTTCTTTCCTATGTCTTCAAAGGGCAAAGGAGAACTAGCACCTGCCAAAGACAATTGTAGGCCTTCTTGTTCTTCGTGAAGCTGCACGGAATGACTACACTGTGGGCTGGCTGGGGTCGTAAGCTGCGCTGACAGAAGTGTGGGTGTGCCCAGGGATGCTGGGGCCCGCCGGCCTCCTGTGACACACCCTGGCCTGGGCATCAGCTTCAGTTTCCTCACTTGGGTATGGGTGACAAGTGCTAGCTCCCAAAGGGAGCTGTGAGAATAAATTGAATATATATGGGAGAATATTATAAACCTCACTGTACCGGAGTGGGGCAGTCACTGCAGCAACATGGCTTCTGTAAGAGGAACCCAGGAACTCAGGGTGACGGTAAGGAAGATACCAAAATTGGGTTCCACAACCCTTATCAGTGATTTATCACCTATTTATCAAAACTTGTTATCCATGAGGAGATTGACTCTTGTACAAAAATACAAGGTTGAGTCAGGTCAATAAATACTTTCAGGGGAGTCGGACCCTAGTGACCGTGCCTCCTGCAGTTCATGCCTTGGGTGATTTGCTCCTGTTGGGTGCAAGTGGGGCTGTGGTTTGCTTCTAAACAATAGGAATAGGACTCGTGGCTCACTTCTAACCCACGGAAATGGCAGCCACGATTGAGTGCCACTGTCTTGAGCTGACCCATCTCTGCAGACTCTCCCCAATGGCTCTGGAGAACAACCTGCCGTGCTGTGAGCTGCCCAGTGGAGAAGCCATGTGGCAGAGAACTGAGGGTAGCTTCTAGCGGCCTGTGAAGAATTCAGGTGTCTGCCTACCATCCAGCAGAAAGTCACTCCTGCCAACATCTGTGTATGCTTGATCCTTCCCAAGCCCTGGACCACACCTTCATGGCCGTTTCATAAGAGACACCACACCCAGAACAAGGGACCCTGCTAGTGGTGCTTAGATCCCTGCACTGCAGAACCTGGGCAAGAAGAAATGTGCTGTTTTAAGCTGCTCATCTTGAGGTAAATAATCTACCATCCAAGTCACAAATAAAGTGAAGCCTGGAGAGCACATTTAAACTTTTCCCTCTTAAGACAGAACTTTTCCTACTAGTAGTGTGACAGCTTTAAAAGATGGTAATTTAATGAGGCATTATTTCCTCTCCCTGAGTCTCTCCCTGAATCTCAATTCCTTACTGTTAAGACATCAGGAATAGCCTGAACTATCCTTCTCTTTTAATAGACAATACTGAAAATTTCAAAACTCACTTTTCTTCACATCTCATCCAATTATAAACTGAAGAATTTAAAGAATCTTAAAACAAAAATAAGGTGTGGTGGCACACATCTGTAATCCCAGCACTTGGAAGGCTGAGGCAGAAAGACTGCTGTGTGTTTGATGCCAGCTTGAGCTATATAGTGAGTTCAAGGCCAGCCTGAACTGCAGCAAGACCCTGTCCTTGAAAAGCAAACAACAATAAAATCCCAAAGCAAAGCAAAACGGTGTTTGCAAATGAACCCCCCGCCTCCCATCTCGACTTCTATGCAGTCTTTCTCCTACATAGTCCCTCCCTTAGATCTGTGAGTCTGTGCTTAGACTGCTGCAAAAATTCTTTTCTGCTTTACAGAATCTGATTGTTATAGCTTCAAAAAACTGCAGATCTTTCTTACTTACATCCGGCAGTCTGTAAAGCTTCATTGTTCTCTGTAATGTCATATTTCTACTCAAGTGAGAAAACTTCACTTCTACCAATTTTCTGGGGTTTAGGGATCGATGCCAGTATCTGGAATACAATAAAGGTTTTAAAAATCTAATTGATTTCTCCCTGTACATGTCTTCTCATCTTGGCTATTCAGAAGCATTTACTCAATATTTATGCTGCACCCAGCACAGTGGCAGGTACTGACCCTCTTCCTCTGCAGTAACTTTATCAAGTCGGTCTTTCTTCTCTGAAATGTCCTATACTCCTGTTTATGTGCTGTTACCACTTGCGACCTTTTATCTGTATCCCTAAAGAGGAATCATAAAACTCCAAGAGAAATACTAATCCTGCTTAGGTAGGCAACTATTTGATGACAACTGTGATTTCCTAAGAGCAAATCAAAAAAACATAAGAAATGAAAGTATTTCCCCTAGTAAGTCATTTTGGGTTTAGTAGGGTACACACAAAGAAAAACAATTTGCTGAGAAACTAGCTTGAATTTCTTACGTGATTCCAATTTATGCAATGGGCTAAGTGATTTACATTAACACATATCTGTGGTGAACTTTTCCATGTTTATTTATGACTGTAATAACAACAGCCTTTTACCTTCTACACTGTTTATTTCAAGTTTCATCTTTTGGAGGCAATAAAAACAGTGAAGGGAGCTGACTCTTTCTGATGTGTTAGAGGAGCTCAGTCGAGGGACAGTCTGACTACTCCCCCAGTGGCGCAGCCTTCAAACCCCGATAGAGCCGGGGAAGCCACACACACAGAACTTAAGCCTACTCCCAGCAAACGCGTGTCTGAGGCTTCCAACTGATGCTCATCGGATTTGTGGAAAAGATCAGCAGTGCTGCAAAGCACGTGGAAAATAGCTTACAGGTAGAAAGAAGTGTGACACTGAACATCTCAAGATCCCACTGGCCTACATTTCTCCAGGTGTACACGACACACGTCTCTCAGATGGAATAGAAACAGAAGTATATGTCCAGCACCTTTGGCAGAGAAATGTTAACTTATTTTTAGTCACCAAGCGGCTACAGGACATCTGGGGCCAATTCTGGACTCTGTGGTTCTAGGTCCTGGTCTCCATCTCTGCTACCAACAAAGTACATGATTCTCAGTCAACTGAAATCCATCCTGCTTATATACCCAAGAAGAACGCTATTTCTAACAGGAAGGTTTCGATGCTTGACATGCTTGGCAACAAGCAGACTCAGAGGAGGGATGTGGTAACCCTTACCTGCACGTGGCGACAGGTTTAGGAAGGACCACTCCAGCAGTATACACGGCCTGGAAGATTCCTTCCAGGTTCACTCTTCTGGTTATTTCTCTAATTAAAACTGGGGCTACCCGTTTGGATCTCAATTTCTTATGAACACAAAGAAAGTTGATTTCTACCATCCTCTTCACACTGAGAAACAAAGACGTCGAAAATTAGGGCCGATACAAGATAAGCACATTAAAAAAAAATAAGACATTGCCCTTAAAATGTCAAAGAATAGGAATGGTGAAGACACCTTTTAACAATATAAGAAAAAATTTCACAAAATCAGACTGCAACACTATTTGCCATTACTCCCCTGCCACAATGAGTATCTAAGCCTGGGGGCTAAATATCTTTATTCTAAATCAATTTTAATACTTTGTTTTCTTTTAAGTTTACATTTTAGAAATTGGATCAAATGTGCCTCAAAGTTTCTGCTTTCCCTGCCGCAGGTATAACTGTGGTGATAAGTGGTGTAGAATGTGATAAAATGTTGCTCTGAAGCAAGATACAAACCACCAGGACCCAGGAGAGGGGCTGTGACTGTTTTTGGTTTTGTTTTTTATTGAGCCAGGGTCTTGCTATGCAGTTCAGGCTAGTCTTGAGCTCACTTTGTAGCCCAGGCTGGTCTCGAACTTGCAACAATCCTCCTGCCTCAGCCTCCCAAGTGCTGGGATTACAGGTGTGTGCTACCACGTTTTGTTTTTGTTTTTTTTTGGAGGGGCTGTGACTGGAGCAGAGACAGTGCCTCACAGAGCTATGACAAACCTTCAGAGAGCTTCAAAGCTGTACCCAGCTCTGCCTCCACATGTGCAGGGCTTTCGTTTAACACACGGTACCCCAAGATGCACGCATTTATCAGCACATAAGCTAACCTAGGACATGTGGTGCTACACGTACATATTACACCTTAGAGCTCTGATCTTCATAGCTGGACCTTAGACTTTCTGAACTGGAAATCCAGAGCAAAAATGCAGTACATTTATTCTATGGAGAGAAACTCTTCATTCCTCCTAAAATTCTAAATAATTTTTCCCCAGAAATGCCTGTTTATAGCTATCCCAATACACATGTTCTATGTACATATGTGTATAAGTATATAACACACATGTATGTTCATGTATGAGACTGAGAGTCATGAACAGAAATCTAGAAAGACAAAGCGAAGGAGAAACAGGGAGGATAGTTGGGGGAATGGACAGAGGTGGCAGTCCCTTTTCTTTTTAAAAAACTGATAAATTTAATTTTTAGAGTTTTTAGGTTCAGTGCAAAATTGAGGAGAGCGCTGATACAGCCTTTGCCCACCAAACTGACAGATGGCACGGAGTAAATTTTAAAAGCCTGAAAAGAAATACACAGAAGTGACGTGGACAAGCCTTAACTCACACCTGTCATAGATCCGAATGTTGGCTGGGATGGCACTTATGAATCCTACTAGTTTTTTATTTGAAGATACTCTCACTCCACAATGCCACTGCAGGAGCCAGCCTGGGGGACGCAGAGCCCTAAAGTCAGGGGAGACAAGAAAAACAAGCACCAGTTAGTGTCCTAAAGACACAGGAGGGGCTACAGATACAGCTCAGTGGTACAATGCCTGCCTGGCAAGCGCAAGGTTCTGAGTTCGATTCCTGCTATCCCCCCAAAATAAGTAAATAAATGATGCGTGAAAAGACCCAAGACGTCTCAGTCTGATGACCCTCCCAATGGCCTACAGGACCAGCCAGACATACCACAAGAGGAACTCTGGTGAATAGTCGAAGCGGAACATGTTGTCATCGTCCTCCACATAATTCTCATTTAACAGCGTGTATAACTCCTTGAGCTACAAGACAAAAACAAGCATCCTGTTGGCAGTGCTCAAGACCAGGAGCAAGTTTTGTGAATGCAGGTGTTGAATCAAAGAGTTTTACTCACCACCTCTGCATTACTCAAGTCTAAAGTGTCCCACATAAAACCCTGTGGCAAAGAATACGGTTCTTGACGTACATTGTCTTTGTCTGGCTCAATTGCACCATGAGAAGTTATGACTTCATCTGCAGTGAGAAGCACAAAGACAAAAGGAGAGGGTATTAAATTCCAGGGTACCCTGACACTCCAAAAGATCAGTGACACAGACACAATCAGATGTAGGGCACTTGGGTTTCATGTAATCTTTTAAAATAGGCTATTTTTCCAGCTTCCTCTGCGCTGAGACAGGAAAGGTAGGCAGTGGTATGGAGTAACTGTTGCACCAGTTAAATCAAAGGGGACTCCTCTGTCACCCAGGGACAAAGATGATGCTGTGAAATTATAGGGATTTCTCAGCCTTAACCCTAGGCTGCAGATTCATTCTGCCACAGCACAGGGAGCAATGCAGCTCTGGAACATCAGCCTTACAGCTGGTTGCCTTTGTGCTGAGGATGAGCCTTGGTGGCAGAGCACTTGTCTGTCAAGGTTGAGATGCTGGGCTCAAGCCTTAGCATCAAAGAAAAAACTTTACATTGCATTTCCACAAATCAGGGACAGGAACCTCCAACTCCTCCCAGCAGCAAAACCTAAAATTAATTTCAGGACTGGCTACTTCTCTCCATCTGTACTGCTAGAAATGTAGTTGAAGCCAAGTGTGGTACAAGTCTCTAGTGATTTCCTCTGCAGAACTTTCCCTGCAGCTGAGAAAAACCCTGGCTCTTCCTGGGGCTACCACCTGCCTCACCCTTCTTGTGCTCTCCCTGCCCTGGCCTCTCACACTCTGGCCCGCTGACCTTGCTCAGGTGTTCCCCAGCTGAGGGCCTTATGGTGCACTCCCTCTGCTGATGCCCTGTCCTTGGTCATCATATGGATGGCCCCTGAGAAGCTCTTACTTTCTCATGGCATCTTTCCCTGACTAAAGCTTTTCCCTACCTACAGTATGTCTTCCCGCCAGTGCTGGGCTGACCACCACTTGTCCTAATGCCACCACTGTTTTCGGGGCATTTAGTAACAGCATCTCCTCAGCAAATACCTGCTGAGTGAAGGATCTCACTGCCCAATTCTTCCCATTACTGCAGCTTCCTGTAAGTAGATGTCACAGCGTCTGTCCCAGCTTCAACAGCCCTGATCTCATCCCCTGACTTAATTAACTCTAGTGTTATGGCCTGGCTCCAAACTGTCAGGTGTTTGGAGATTGGGTTAATCCACTGATGAGCTGACAGCTGACTGTGCTGTTAGAAGGCAGGGTCTGGCTGGAGGAGGGAGGTCACTGGGGCATGCCTTTGAAGGTGTGTCTATTTCTCTTGCTCTTCCTTGCTCTCTGTGTGCTGGCCACCGTGAGTGAGCACGAGCAGCTTTATTTCCCCACCGTGCCCTTCTGTCATGAGGTTTCTGCTTTGAAGCCAATACCATGGACTAATCCTCTGACACCAAGAGCCAAAATAACCCTTTCCTCCAGTCTTAGTTACATTTCCCATTGCTGGGACAAAACACCCAACACCCACAGTTAACCGAGGAAAAGTTTTATTTAGCTCACAGTTTGTAGAGGTTTCAGTCTACTGCTCTAAATATTGTACACAGGCTACCTGCCCTAGGGCAGAAAGAGCACTCACACCCAAATCCTACCATCAGACCATGAATCAATCACACACTCTAGATTCAGCCACCTCCCAAAAGCCTGTCCCCCACAGCTGCATGATACTCTGGGGGGACATCGAGGCAAGGGCTGTGCTGCTGAGCTCTACCCCAGCTGGGGGACGTCCAGGCACCACCCATAGCACTCTCTATAAGTTGTTTCTATCAAGTACTGTATTTCGGTCAGTGATGAAAAACTGACCTACCTCCACTTTAGTGACTTGAGTCAGCCCACATGGCCAAGTTTCCGGTCTCCCCATAGAGTCCCTTGTGAGCCCTGCCTACTGCTCGGCTCTCTACTACTATCCTTGGGAAGGTCTTGTTCTGATAGTTTCTTTTTTTTTTTTTAATTTTATTTTAAAGACAAAAGAATGGAGACATATGCACCAGAAAAGCCATAAACAACACAGAAAATACAAAGTTATACAGAATATAGTAGGGAATTAGCACTGGATGTTGTATTACATAGTTATCTTCACATTAGTTAACACAAAAACATTAAAGGAAATACCAAATTATAGAGAAGATAGTAGGGAATTTGCACTGGATGCTGTATAATATAAAGTTATCTTCACTTCTGTTAATACAAAAACGATTGAGGAAAT
>PVLD010007480.1:0-40353 GCA_004027595.1 Dinomys branickii | reverse complement strand
GTTACTCAGTTACACAGATGATGGCCCATTTGATCATTCAAGTTTTCTCCTCCCTCATCTTCGTTGCCCTACCACTCAATCAGTCATCTTCCCTGTGAGAATAACTATACTCCTGGGTTTATCTATATCCTTGGACTCTCGCCTTGGGAAGAGATATAGCTGCCTCAGACTATACTATAACATACACAGGTGTAAACAAACTACCATAGTTGGAGGTGGGAAAGCACATATGCTCACAGCGGACCTCCCGGCTCTGCCCTGTTGTGCTATGGGTGGGAGCAGGTCCAGTCCATGAGGTGCCCTGAGCAGAGCCCACAGCAGAGCAGCCGCAGGGCCCACAGTGGAGCATCCGCGGGGCCCACAGCGGCGCAGCCGCGGGGCCCACTGCGGAGCATCTGCGGTGATAGTTTCAAAGAGTGGGGTGTATGTGGACTGAACTGGGGTACATTCTGGATAGACAGAAATGGGGAGGCAAAGACTCCTCGATTTCCAAGTGTTGCCCCCAACCTCAGGCTCACTCTTTCCCCATCAACCTGGCTTCCCTCCTCCGTTAGGGCCTCTGACTGAAGAGTGATGTGCACTAAGAATTCTAGGAAGTGAAGAAACAAGCAAGGATTTAAGGAGAGGAGCAAAGTGAGATGAACTACTTCCCAAAGAGGTAGCCTGAGGTTCAGTGCTGGCTAGAAGTGGTTTTTCCGTGAGATGGGCCAGCAGCTTGTTTACAGCATTCAGCCAAACCCAATGCATTAAGATCAATACATCTAGTTTCCCTTAGCTATACTGCTAAGTGTGGTGGTGCACACCTGTAATCCTAGTACTCAGGAGGCTGAGGCAGGAGGATCATTGCAAGTTGGAGGCCACCCTCGGCTACCAAGTGAGTTCAAGACCAGCCTAAACTACATAGCAATACCCTGTCTCAAAAAGACAACACTAACAAAAAAAAATTAAGATTCCCTTAGCTAATGGTCATTTCATTCAGAGCTACTCAGAATCCTGTAACTTCATGCTAAAGAATCTTCATTCATTATTAAGCATATTTCTATAACCTAAAAGAAAAGACAAGCAAAGATCAATTTTTTCTTTCTTTTTTTGCACTGCTGGGAGTGGAACCTAGGACTTCACCCATGCTAGGGAAGGGCCCTACCACTGCACTACACCCAGACCCTCCTCCTTTCCATCCCAGTCAGAAGCTTATTCCTTTAAAATACTGGGGTAGGTGTGGGTGGGAAAGGAGTCATGGTTTTAAAAAGTTCAAGAATTAACAGTTGAAGACATAAATGTTCCTCAATGTATATTTGACAAAGTGAATTATTTGTACATAACTTGGCTATTTAGAGTTTTGGGCAGCAATTAACGTTTTATATAATACTAATCCAAAACCCACACAATCAAAAAATAAAAAAGCAGAAACAGTTGCACAGCATCTTCACACATACATAAGACAAAGCAGGAGACTTCTGCTGTAATGTGTTTTAAACATTTTTATGACAGTAGCCGTCATCTGTTTTTGTGTAAATTAGGCCTCTGGAAACTGATCTGGTGAGAGTCTAAGTGAGTATATTAGAGTGGCCCAGGGTCAAGGAACAAGTACCTTGTGATGGACCAGTGTCGTGTGCAGCCTTCGGGTCCTGCTCTTGTGACGTCAAGCAGTACTGAGC
Source organism: Dinomys branickii (assembly GCA_004027595.1). NCBI lineage: Eukaryota > Metazoa > Chordata > Mammalia > Rodentia > Dinomyidae > Dinomys > Dinomys branickii. Next base: position 38,695 of record PVLD010007480.1, on the reverse strand, counting down.
TGATGCTATCAACACCACAGTGAGTGTTCAAAACCCTTTCATTACGTGGTGCAAAACTGTTTATTTCAGTAAATATTAGCAAGCACATTTTCTGAATCTTTTGGAATAACCAAGGAGTGAAAATGGTAAAAGTTTACATTTAAAAGGTGAAAGATTTGTACAATTTGAAGAGAAACCAGAGTATAAAAGTTTATATTTAAGAACTCTGTTATGTTCTGTACCTAGATATCCTCTCCAAGTCTCAGGCCCTCACAGATGGGACTATGGGAAAGGGGCTGAATCTAGGATGAGTGACACTGGGATTAAGGCTGTGTGGTAACTAGTTGGTTCAGCATAATTCCGGGTATGAATAGTAGAAAGTCTACCCCAGGTGGAGTGGCACCAACCAGTAGGTGTGTAGCCCGGATGGGATAAAGGGGATAGGGAGGCTGCTGCTTGCTGCCTTCTGCCTCCTTGCCAAGAACTGTTTCTCCATTGCTATGCCATGGAGCCAGCCAACTACGGACTGAAACCTCGATAAATTGTGAGGTAAAACAAATCTTTCCTCCTTTAACTTGCCAGTGTCAGGCATTCTGCTCGAGCAATGACAAAGTAACTAAGACAAACATCATGAAGCTCAAGGGCAAAGAGGAAAGGTGAGAGAGGACTCGTGTGTGTGTGTGTGTGTGTGTGTGTGTGTGTGTGTGTGTAGCTTTAGATATGATATATAATTTAGTATCACAGTTCAAGTATAGGGAAACTGGATATTGTGATAGGAATAGCAATTAGACTAAAATCATTGTTAGTGCAATCGAATGCCATTACCTAACATTTAATTCAAGAAGACAAATATGAGCTTTGTGCACATTTTAAATTATGATATAGCACAAATAATGTAAGTCAAGTAAAGTCTCCCTAGGTTTTTTTTTTAAATTACTGTCAATCTATGCTTGTTGTAAAAATAAGCAAACAAAAACAGGAGCACTTACTCAGTTTGGGAACCGGCTGCGTGTCCCAGAATTGGTACCTGCGCTTGGCTGCCTCGTCAATGTTTCTGGCCGGGCCCTGGCACGCTGACAGGAGCTCCACGGCTCTCTGGATATCCTGCAGCTTCTGCATGGGAATGGTGGCATTCTGCAAGGGTGAAGACACAGACACACAGGACATGAGGCTGCTGCTCTTGCAACCAACGCAGACTTGAGCCTACAATCCCTAAACACTGCCCAACCTCCTCGAGGCTTGCTCAAGGCCGTGGCTCCAGGATGGTGATGTATGAGGAGAGAAGCAAACATAGTACAGATAACAGCTGTGTATCTGAACAGGGCTCAGGCGGCTTGGGAAATCCATAGTGAATTGAAGCACACTCTGCATCAGGTCCCACCCATCTGCAATGACCCATCAGTGCTGCTCTGTGAGGAGAAGCCAACAGGAGAAACATGCAAGGCATGCATTTCTATCATACAGCAGCTGGCAGCCACCAGCCTTGGGTGCACCATTAGGGTGCATGCTGTGGTAGTGATGGGGACAAATGAGGCAGACAGGCAAGTTTTAGTTCATAAGAAAACGAAGAGAAAAGGTAGATAAAGAAATCTGAACTCAGTGCTGGGCTTGGAGGAAAGGGCTAAGGAAGGAGGCAGCCCATCAGGCCCCTCACTTCCTCACAGACCACAGAGCCCTTCCCCACCCTACTGCTCCTGGTGGAGCCCGCAAGAGAAGGTGGAAGCAGACCCTCTGCGGATCCTGGCCCTCGGCACCCAGGTAAAACACATTCTCAGTCTATACAATAGAGAATACCTTTACGTTGTAAAGTTTTCTTCTCGGAGTCAATATTCCTATCATCTCTTGAAGATTTCCCCAGCTGTTTTCTTAATTTCTCAAATAATGTAAGATAACAGTGTATAGGGATGAATACAGAAATCAGTGACTTTTTTCAATATGCAAAATATGAAATTTTAGAGGTTTTTTTTATTAATAGGAATTGAGCTCAGGACTTTTACTCTGAGCTACATCCCCACCCCCACCCCCTTTGTATTTTGACAGAGTCTTGCTAGGTTTCTTAGACTGGATTGAACTTGCAAGCCTCCTGCCTCAGTTTCCCAGAGTACTGGGATAACAGATGTGCACCCCTACACCCAACTAAAGTTTTAGAATTTTTGATGCCATTCAAAGAATATTCCTCACTGCAATTTGGAAGTTGTTAAAAAATTATCAGAGCCCTTTGGTTCTGCTGTAAGTCAACACACCATGAACATAAAGGGAAGGAGGGAAGGTACCACTGTCATCCAACGGGTGCTGAACAGGGACTCTAGAATTGTGCTCAACTTTGAATCTGAAATCTGTGGCCTGGAGCCAATCATTTTAGCCTGGGAAGCCTAACCATTGGCTGTAACACAAAACAGGGCTTACTGGACATAAACTGCGCAATGGCTGCTCTCTTCCTTAGGTTTTGTGAGGGCTCTTGACATTGAAATGACTCAGGAAACAAACTCCCGAAGTCTGACTGGGGGCAAATTAAAAGCTTCATGCCTCTACCCATAAGTCTGACAGCAGGACCACGATGGCCAGAGTTCTGTGAGCTGTTTACCTTACGTACAAAACACTCTTCCTGTTTACCTTACGTACAAAACACTCTTCCTGTTCTAATGTGTTGGACCTTTGGGTTATTTCTCTTGCTTGAGTCTCTTTTGAGCCTCCAACACTGTAAGTGACTGATTTATAGGAAAATAAAATTTTCATATCCACTTGCTCTCCCAGCAACATAATCCATTAAGAGATATATTAAGTCCAACGGGAACTGAGATAACAGCATAGTTCAATTAACAATATTTGAAGCTGGGTATGGTAGTGCACGCTTGTAATCCCAACACTTGGGAGGCTGATGCAGGAGGACTGCTGTGAACTCAAGCACAGCCTGGGCAACAAAGTGAGGTTAAGGCCAGCCCAAACTGTATAGTGAAACCTTGTCTCAAAAACAAAAAACAAAAAACAAAAATCTAGCGTTTCAGTTTAGCTTAAAAAGGCAAAGGAAAGGCCAGGCTCATAAATAAAACTGTCCACAAGGTCTACAGTCAATTTGTTATGGTAAATTTTTTTTTCCTAAGGGTTGATTTAATCTTCCAACTTTTGTTTTGCAGAAAACAGGAATCAGTGTCTCTGTTCCAAAGAAGCCAATGATAATGCAACCCATGAGGAAGCCCCCAGAGGCGTCCATACCCTACCTACTTCCCGTCCTTAGGCTACCAGCACTGTGTGCAATGACCACCGGTAAAACACTCACATCCTAATGCTCACTTACGTGCTTTCTGCAAGTAGGTTCAACTAAGCACAGTTCTCAAACTCATGGTGACGAAGGGCTAAGGAAAACGCAGCCATGATGAACTCTTTTTAACACCCCCACCCTTTTGTGGTACTATGAATTGGACTGAGAGCTTTACACATGCTACACAAGTGCTCTAGAGCTGAGTTGCAACCCCCGCCCTGTGACAATTCTTCAACCTATCCATTTACCTCCCATTGCAGCTCCAGTGGGGGGAAAGGTCAGATGTTTTATCACTTAACTGCCTACTATTCCTGTGTAAGAGGAGGTACAGCGTTCCTCTTTTCTTGTTTGCTCCTTACTAAATACTAAATATCGACCACGCTCTTTACCTATTGGGGTGTGAGTGTGTGAGTGGGGTAAGATAGGGTCTTGCTAAGTAGTTCAGGCTGGCCTTGAACTCACTCTGTGACACAGGTTGGCTTTGAATTGGTGGTGATCCTCCTGCCTCAGCCTCCTGAGTACTGGGATTACAGGCATGCATCACCATGCCTGGCACTTCACCCACTATTTTCCAAATTTACCACCTTGGAAAAAATGTCCAAGTCCTTTACCACTAAACAGTCTATAAGAAGGAGTTAGGGATGTAGCTCCATGGTAGAGCACCTATCTAGCATGCCTGAGGCTAAGGTTCAGTCCCCAGTGCCACTAACATGAAAAGCAAAATCTGTACAAATTAAGACAGCTGGGTGTGGCAATGTATACCTGTAATTCCAGCTATCGGAGAGGACGAGGAGGAGGCTCATAAATTCAAGGACAGCCTGGGCAACTGAGCCAGGCCTTACCTAAAATAAGGTAGGGTGGCGATATTGCTCAGTGCTCCCTAGTACTGGGGCAGGGGGAAAACAGAATGACTACAATATTCTGTAAATATGGTCCACTGTAAATCACGGAGTTATGCAGGGCTAGCTGGCCTACATTTCAGGGGAAAAGGCCCAGTTTTCAGAAAATGCAATGGAGAAAAGTCCACATTAGAACACTGTTGACTTGTTCCTAGTTTAAAATCGAAAAGGCCCCTCTCTACCACACAGTGCTAGCAGCGCGCCTGCCTTGGCTGGCTCTGGTTTCTCTACAGTGACAGGCCATGAAGGCGGGGCTGCACATCCCTAGGCGTGGAGGACAGGAAGGAGCTGATGGCAGGGGCAGAAGCAGGAAGAAGGAAGATGCCCGCCACTGCAGGTGTGTGATGCCGTGGTGACCTGAAGAGCAACACTAAGAATGGGAAGAGTGCTTTGTGGGCCCATGGTGGTCTCCTCCTCTGGATCTCTGGGGATTGTGTTTAGTGGGCAAAGCATGGGTCACCTGAGAACTATACTGAAAATCAAGGGAGGAAAATTCTCCCTTCTCCTCTGCAAACACAGACAGGGCAAAATTGGGGCAAGTAATTTTCCTTCTCAGTGAAACTCAGACTTTTCAAGTAAAACAAGTAACTGCCAAACGAACCACACTCAAGACGTATTCCATGTGATCTAAGGTAAGCTCATATAAGAAAAATGTAAGCCCACCAAGCTTGCATAATGGTAATATGTACCATATGGACAGCGCTTTATAATACAAAACTCTTTAACGTGAGCTCTCTTTGACTTTGTGATGGCCCATGAGTTGGGGAGAAGCAGACTTCACAAAGGTTCACGGAGCCACCTCACACAGAGGCGGATAGTAAGGGAGCCGGGGCCAAGCTCAAGATCTCAGCTGTTTCTATACCATCAGACATGACCTAGGAAAACCAATTTGGACCTACAATCACCTATCATGTGGAAGGCCCTAGGTTCAATCTCAAGTACTACAAAAAATAAAAAATTTTTTAAAATCCCCTTTACTTCATTGTCCTTTTAATCCGCCCCCCCCCCCCGCTTTTTTTTGTCTTTTTGATACAGGGTCTCACTGTGCAGTTCAGGCTGGCCTTGAGCTCACTTTGTGGCATAGGCTGGTCTTGCACTTAGTGATCCTCCTGCCTCAGCATCCTGAGTGCTGGGGTTACAGGTGTGTGCCACCACGCCTGGCTTGCCCCTTTATTTTTGTTCTGGGTTGTGCTTCCCAGGGGCCAGCACACAAAGGCAGTGTCCTCAGCCTGCATGGCAAGTATAAATTAGCCCACAGATGGGCATGGTTGCCATCGGCATTGCCAGACAGCTATATGCTGCAACGAGCTGACACAGGGCTCAGCCAGACAGTCTGGTGTAGTCTAAGACAGGCATTTCTTCAGGGAGAGCATGAGATGTCCCCTCCCTTGGTGACAGAATGAAGAATGGTCACTGAAGACTGTTCTGATTCACAGTCAGCGTGAGACTTACCCGTGGCTGCTCCTGCTGAAATCTGCTGCCAGATGATGTTGTGCTATGCAGGTAATTAGACAGACACTCAGAAAAATTAAAATATTTAAATATCTTCTGAACTACATACAAGTCATCAAATATTAAGTGTAACTTCAAAAAAACCTAACAAGCTCACAGGGAGACTTTCCTTCGCAACTATAATCTAAACACTAAAGCACCAAGCCACAAGAAACATAGGAAGGACCCTCATACACACAAAAGGCCAGTGTGCACCTATTAGTCACATGGCTGCCACGTCAGGTTGGTTACCAGAGTCATGCTACACAGTCACGACAAAAGGCTAACTGCACATCTGGCAGCTTGCACCTACTCTCTTCGTGAGGAACCACGGAGGCGACAATAAAACAGGGCTCTTACTTTTGAAGGCTGATGAATTTTAATCTCTTGGGAATCAGATGCAGAGTCAGATTTTGTGCCTCCAGAATTTGGCTTCTCCTTTTTTCTCTTCTGTTTTTTCTTTTTCTTTTTGGCTCCCAAATCCCCTCCAGGACTTCTGTAAGAAACGTAAGGAGGGTAAACAAATCACAGAGAAGTCATTACGTGAAACCGAGTCACATACAACTAATCATGCTATCCACACGCTACCCACAGTAGAAAACAACCATTCAGATACAAGCGGGGAATGCAGGGTAGACTGAGGCGTCAAGGAAGGAAAATATGGTTGATGCTCAGTCACAACGTAGGGGCCAGCAGTCACGGAAGTAGGAAAACCGTGGCTATAAATCACATTTTCTAACTGAAATCAAAGAGCTTGTACAATACTACTTTGCTAATCTACTTTTTATTCAGTCTTTTAAGGGAGGGATGCATGCACAAAGTTCTTTTTTAAGTACTACTTGGGGACAATGAACCACTAATTTTTTTTTAAGTGCTGGTGATCAAATCCAAGGTCTCACACAGGCCAGGCAGGAGTACTGTCCCTAAACTAGTAACACCAAATCAGTAATTTTGAAGCAACGGAAACCACAGAAACTGCTTTTTTGCAGACAACGAAATTTCTCCTGATAAAGGCTTTTACTAGGAAGACAAACAATAAAAATCTCTAAGTAACAAAAACACTAACTGGTAAAACGTTCACTTTGGAACCCTTGTCCTTCCATGGCTATTGTCTTCTGCAAGGAGAACAGGAAAGACACAGGAGATTTAAATTTTCTATTTATTTGGGTTTACTTCACTTGGTGCCACAGAATTCCCAGAAGGTAAATTAAAATTTAGTGTCAGAAATTACTTTTTGGTACCAGGAATCGAAATCAGGACCTTGTACTTGCCAGGCAGGCACTTGTGCTATTGAGCTATATCCAGCCCCAAGGGTCAGAAATTAGGGGCTCATGTAAGGAAGTTAGGGAAACAACTGGCTGTGATCTATTGTAATGAATCATTCAGCTCTGCCTGTACCTATTTGTTTTCTTTCTTGATTTTTACCTATTACATGCACATTCATCACATAAGACTTGGATGTCATTAATATATATTACCAACCTTATAATGTCCCTCAAAAACAATCAATAGTTTTTCTGGCTTATATGCTTCCAAAATTGTCTTTCTTCTCTAAGCATATTCTCATTTTCACCATGAATTTTTTTCCTGGTTTTGTTTCTGCTTGTTTTTGTGGTGCTAGAGGTCAAATATGCTTGGCCACCATTCTACACGAGCTACACCCCCAGCTCCTTGCTATAAATAATTTCTAAACAAAAACTGAATCTTAAATGTGATTTTTTTTTTTTTTTTTTGGTATCAGTAATCAAACTCAAGACCTCGCAGTTGCCAGGCTGGCACTGTGCCACTGAGCTACGTCCCTGGCCCAAACATGACATTTTGAAACATGCATTTTCCCCTCCTTCCACTTAATGTATCGTGGGGTTCTTATCATGTTAAGATGTATTAAGTTACCTAATTTCTCCTCACTAGCTGTGTAGCATTCAAGATATACCTCATTTTACTGACCCTTTCCTATGTTAACAAGGCTGCTGTGAAAAAATATGCAGGCATTTACATCTTTCTACATTCAAGCTGGTAAGTCCAAAGGTAGAAATGCTAGGTCAAAGGGCACGCACATCTTTAGTTTCATTAACTAAGACTCTTTCCTAAATGGTGGACAATGTCCGCACTAACAGTAAGGACCCAGACCGTCAGAGTTCTTTGCCCTAGTGTGATCCTGCTAATTCTATTGCCAGGGCACTTCTCATCCTCACTTCCTGACTGAGAGTCACTCAAGATTCAGGCCCAGCATCACCTCGTTGGAGAAACCCTGCTGTTCCTCCCTGCTTCCTACTTGAGGCCCTGACCAAGCACTCCTGCTGCCTTCTGAGCACCCCGCCCTCCAGCTCGCAGACCCCCACTGGAGTGTCTGTTCCTGAAGATGTGTCACACATCCAGTGCTCCCTGGCTTCCCCAGCCCCCTCGCAGTGGGCATGGAGAGCGCCATGCAGGTCACCTCCCTGGCCCCGAGCCTGGGGAGCGTGGGTGAGCTGCTTAAGCCACTGGGATATGAGGGTTCCTCTGAGACGAGGCCAGTTAGGATCCAGTCCTCGTTCCCCAGGGCTCATGTACACACCCTCTACTTACTAGCACCATTCCGCAGTCACAACAAAATGCTAACACACATGAGGTAGCAAGACCCACTCTCCTCAGAGAGGTGACAATAAAACAGGCCTCTCACCTTGGAAAGCTTTGCAATCCCTGTGCTTAAGCAAGAAAATTGAGAAGGGTGTGGTGATGCACGCCTGTAAGCACAAGACTGTGTGGAAGAGGGAGTAAGACTGCAAACTTAAGTTTGGCTGAGGCAACTAGCAACTTCATTAAGGCCCTATTTCAGAAAAGAAAATAAAAAATTAGCCAGGCATGGTGGTGCTCGCCTATAATCCCAGCACTCGGGAGGCTGATGCAGGAGGGATGTTGTTAAGTTCGAGGCCAGTCTGGGCTACAAAGTGAGCTCAAGGCCAGCCTGAACTGCAGAGTGAGACCCTGTCTCAAAACACTAAAATAAAATAAACAAATGGTTGGGAATGTAAGTCAGTGTGAGGACCCTGGGTCCAGTCCCCAGTACCAAAAAAAAAAAAAAAAGAAAAAGAAAAAAATTATGAACTTGCAATTTATAATGCATAATTCACTTCTTCGTAAAGTCCAAATATGAAATGTATGTTCAATAGTGAAACTTTTAAGAAATGAATGCTTTTTCATTCATATTTCCCTGTTCCTAACCCTAAAATGGAAAGCAGAGCTCATGTTTAGAGACGCATGAGGAACTTGTCAAGCAGTGCCCCAGTGATCTAAAACAGTCATGGTTCCCACCGCAGAAGGAGCAGCAGATCCATCGGTGAGAGCAAACGTGTACTATCATGATGGTGACATTTTAGCATCACCTGGTGACTAAAGATGCCCACAGATACCTAACAGTTGGGCATAAACAAACACATCCCCGCCAGGTACCAGAGGTGGAATATGCTGTGCATGTGTATGGTTCTGTGTATTCTCTGACTTGGGAACAAGAATGTTTCAGGCTTTCCTGCCTCAATGTTCCCAAGGTCGGTACCTTAAAGAGTAATTCTGCTGTACTGTTATTTCATGATTTAGGTATGCATTTATAGGTGAACATTACAGGAAACAAAAATCTATCCATGCTTGCACCATTCACCCATGCATGAATGCATGGAGGATTCTGGCTCCAATTATATGTTGTCAGGCAGTAAAATACCTCTGAGAGCTACAGTGTCCCCATCGTGATGGAAAAGCCTACAGCAATGCTTCATCAAGTGCCTACTGCACACCTTTGCATGCTCAGCCTGTGCAAGGCACTCGGGAAGGCTACGTCGTGGCGGGTGCCCGTGGCTCCACGGCCCAGGGAGCCCCCGTCCACCTTCCTTATTTCACTATTGGTGGTTCTATCTTTTCTAGAAACTGCTGCAAGCCCACAGCCTCACAGCTTTTATGTGTAACACCCAGGTTTAAACATCCCCAACTCCCAAGTTTTCTCACAGGGCTACAGAATGGGAGGTGTGGCTGGTGCGGTTACTGAAGACACAGACAGGCCATGCCAAGCAGAACTGTGTCCTCCGGCAGGCAATGCGGCAGTGCTGTCCAGTGCGGGTTAGTTTTCTCTAAAGCACAGAAATAGACCATGGTAGCAGGGGTAGACACAAATACGCTGAAAAATAAAACCACTGGACCCTAATTCCCTAAACAAGTTAACATGACCTAGTCTGTCATTTCTAGGCCACTTGTGTGATGGAGTTTGCCATTAATTACATTTTTGGAGTTAATACTATTCACCAAAACTCTTCCTCCCCCACTTTACCGCCAAAAGTATATTTTCTTATTTTGATGTAGTAGAAAATCTGTACTCATTTTTGTTAACTCTGGCTCTGGATTTTTAACTCTTTCTCATCTGAATATTAAAAATAAATTGGGTTTGTGCTAACACTGTTTGGACAATTAAATGCCTATATGTTATACTCTGAGTAACTAATTTAAAGATAAGGTGTAATGTATTAACTATTATCTCGTTTTGAAATTTGCTTTTCTTTCTCTTTAAAATAAAAAAATTTTAAAAAATAAGTAAGTAAATTGGCAGCAAGCTACAAAACTCAACATCAAATGAGATACCATTCTGCCATACTTTTCCCTCTCTCAGAAGCCTTAAGGAAACCAGAACTGGGAGCAAGCATGGAAAAGCACACCGCTGCATGTTACTAGGCTAACTACAATCAGAAAGACAGTAACAAGTGCTGGAGAGGATGAATGGGAAACGGGAACCTTCACACACCACTGGTGGGAATTCAGAAACGGTGGAGCCATTTTAAAAACAATTCTGGTGTGCCATGCCTCAGAACATGAGACATTCCCAATACAGTGTAATTCCTAGGTAGATAACGAAAAAGAAATAAATACATCCACTCAGAAAGTTGCGTAAGACCATTCACAGTGGCCTTATTCCTAATAGCCCCCAAGTGGGAACAATCCAAATGTGTGTCAACTGATGAATGGATACGGAGAATGTGGTGTGTCCATGCAACAGAATATTATTCTGCGATAAAAAAGAAATGTTTATGCATACAATAAGGGTGAATCTTGAACACACATAAAGTGCAAGAAGTCAGGTAAAGGTCCACGTATTATATAAAATATTTCAGCAGGCTCAACCACAGAAACAGAAAGTAGGCTGGGCAGCTGAGGCGAGTCTGGGAGGGAACAATGGCTTAGGGGTTCGCGTTTCCTTTCGGAGTAATGAAAATGTTCTAGACCTGATTGTGGTAAGAGTTGCACAACTGCGAAAAGCCAGTGAATTAACTGCACATTTTAAATGGGTGAACTGCATGGCATGTGAATTATATTTCAAGAAAACTGTTCAAAAAATTTACAAGTGAAACTCTTGACCCTGTAAGTTCTGAGCAGATCCAGAGCTGGCCACGCTGCCTGGCTGGGGTCTGTTCCCCTCAGGAACCTAAGGAGTCTGAGGGAGTCGTGTCACACACACAAGTGTCACAGCATGGGGGCCGGAGTGACCGTGAGCAGGATTCAGGAAAAATAAAGGAAAGCCCTTGCTCCGGACGAGATTCTGCTTGGGAACCCAGTGAAGTAAATCTGACCCAGACTCTCAGTGCTCAAGGACGGTAACTGAGTAGCAGACAATGGGCCACAAAACCATGCTGCCATTTTAAAACACCCTCAAACTTAATGTCTTACTTTGTCATCACTGAGACAAAATACCCAGTGCCCAAAGTTGAAGGAGGAAAGTTTTATTTGCCTCACAGTTTGTAGAGGTTCAGTTCATAGTCAGCTGGCTCTAAAGGAGGGTGGCATGCAGAGGGGCATCGCAGGGGAGAAGTACTTCATGACAAGCAGGCAGGTGAGAGCACACTGGCCCTCTTTCTGTCCCTCATGTTGTATGCAGGCTACCCACCCTAGGGCGGGGTAACACTCACACCCTCGACCCTGGCCAGAACTACGCCAAACCGATCAGTGGACTGATTTAGTAATCACACACCCTTGGTCCCAGCACCACACACACTAGATCCAGCTACCTCTGAAAAGCTCCCCCATGACTGCATGAGGTTTTGGGAAGACATCTCCACACATTTAAGAAAAAAAAGTTCCATTTCCCTCTTTCTCAAGATTTCATAGGAAAGATCTGTAAAGAAAAGACTCTTGTTTTGCTCTCTCAGAAAGTACCAATGCTTTAGTCTGGAAGACTCTCTGTATATTCAGGCTTCATGTGGAAACCAATACCCTCCCTTCTCTGCTATGGAAATGTCAAAAACTTAATTTGACACACCAGCAAATTCTAAAGAAATACTCATGGAATCTAAAACACACTTAACCTAAGAGCAATGTAGAACAGCCATGGAAACATCTTGCGGCGGGTCCTGGAGAACATCCTCAAGAATCCATTCTCCTCTCTGGGCTCACAGCGGGACTCGGTTCCGCGCTCTTGGGCAGTTCAAGGCCCTGGAATGTGAGCAGAAGTGATGCCTGCCACTTTCTGTCGGCCTGGAGCCCACCAGCCTCCCCCATGCTGACTGGGTGTGGACAAAGAGTGAGATGCTGGGGAATGGAGGAGTCACACTCTGGGGAATGCCTAGACCCCCACTGGCAGAGGAACAAGACCCCCCTACCACCTATCTGAACACCTGCTCTGGTCTGTTGGATGGGAAGAAAATGCCCATGGGGTTGAGTACACCAGGTCTATCATGCCAGCTCAACCAAGCTCAACTAACACATTAATTTTAAGAATGACACCAGAGAAACTCAATTTATGGTATGTGAATTTCAAAGATAAAAGTCAATGTGAGATTTTATAGAATATTTAAAAAAGCACTCAGTTCCTCCCTACCATGAAACAGAAGAAACATCAGTTCTGTTTTCATATGTCTTCTGTAACAGTCACAGTACTTCTGCAACCAAAACATCATTAATATGCAGCAGAACTCAAGAACCGAGAAACAACACTGAAGTACAACAGACATGCCAGCAACAACTTATGATGCTGAGAAACATGAGAAAGATGGCCAAAAGTCAGCAGTACAAAGATGAGCCTCTAGTCAACAGCATCAGACAGACTTCTAAGGAGAAAAAGTGAAATTAATTTGTTAGTTCCCACAATATACAAAAAGAAATTCCAAATGAATCAAAGACCCAAACCTGGAAAACAAAACCTTGAAGATGAAAGCAGTGATTTTTGTCCATTTAATTTACATATGTCCAATGCCTAGATCAGTGTCTGGCATGTAGTGGACACTCAAGTAAATATCTATAGAATAAATAACTGCGAGAATAAGACAGTAACTTTGCATTTTTTTTGTACCAAGAATCAAACTCAGGAACTTGCGCTTGCCAGGCAGGCCCTTGTGCCATTGAGCTATATTCCCAGCCAAGACAGTAACTTTGTAATGTCAGAAAAGAATTAAGGATCCAAAACTATGAGCAGTGACAACTTTTACTACATCAAAGTTGAACATTTCATAGCAAAGTAATTACAAAAACAAGTTTAAACTACCTAATGAGGTAAGATCTTCATAACACACAACAAAGTATTAACTGCCAGAATAAAGAAACTACTTCCTGCTTCACATTTTCTCTCCAGTTTAATAGAAAAAGGCAAACTAATATCCCGGCCAGAATTATAGAGGCACTAGGATTGAGTTTGAAGCCCAGCTTCCTGACTTCCGAGCTATGTCACTTTGAGTGTATTGGTGAACCTTTCTGTGCTTTAGTTTCTACAGCTATAAAAGGATGATGTTTTCAAAATATAGTATTAGAAAAACTGCAAGAATAAGATGAGCTAAGACATGTAAGAATTTAATACAACAGCTGGCATTCAAAAACATTTCGTATGGATGTTAGCTATTAATGTGACTGTCTTGCTTTAATTCTCTTCATATAACACATTGCTGTCAAAGTTGTATTTTTTCCTCAACAAGGACATAATATCCATATAAACACGAGTTTCCATTGTATCCCTAGTACCTGAAACAGTATCTGACATATAAAACGTTCTCAATAAACATTTGTTGGATGAATGAGAAATCAATAAAAAAAATCAATACAGAAAAGATAAAAGACTGACAGAAGAATGGACTGCAGATATATTCAAGTACTTCACAAAAGAGGAAGCTCTGGCAGCCGACAGACTTATAGAAATATGCTCCATTTTACCCACTGATTTGGCAAGCATTTTACAGTCCAATAATAATAAAAGGATGCAAGGAAAAGAACACTTATATCCCTCTGGCAAATGCAAACTGAAACTGCCTCTGCAAAGAACAATCTGGCATTGCCTATCAGCACCACCATCATTACCACCACAACGTCATCACCACGACCACAGCCATCATCATCACATCATCATCAGTACCAACATCATCATCACCATCGTTAGCACAGTCCCCACCATCGTCCTCACCATCAACATTCCCATCACTGCCACCATGGCAGCTATCACAGCAGCCAACAGCTTAAAGCACTTACTATGTATGTGACAGGCACCTGAGCCACTCACCTTGTAAACTGTCACAATTTTGAGCCAAGACTTCCTACTATTATTCCCATCCTATAGAACAGAACACTGAAATACAGAGAGGTTAAGAACCTGGCTAGACAGCACTTGGGAGGCTTGAGGCAAGAGGATCACTGCAAGTTTGAGGCCAGCCTGGGCTACAAAGTGAGCTCGTGGCCAGGCTGAACTGCATAATGAAACACTGTCTCAAAAAAAAAAAAAAAAGACAAGAAAAAGCTGGCTAGAAGTCATATAGCTAATACTCCAGGAAGTCTGACCCTAGAATCCACGTATATTGCCCTTCTGTACTTCCACTGGTTGACCAATTTAGCTATTTATAGATTTTCTTTTGAGCAGTTGCTAGATATTCTTTTTTGAAATGCCTAGTCATGATTTTTTAATGCCTTTTATCAGCCTATGTGTTTTTAGCAAATTATAACAAGTCTTTAAGACTCTGTGTGTGTGTGTGTGTGTGTGTGTGTGTGTGTGTGTGTGTGTGCGCATGTGTGTAGCCTGGTGCTCTGGTTAAGACACCAAATCACTTTATTACAAAGGCACTGGTGGGGAGAAAAATACAAAGAGGTTTTGGCTCAGTTTATGAAACAGCAAAAGGAGCTCAGAGGTGCACCATATTACCTCACTGATAAAAGAGAACTCAGACTCACAGGTGGGAAAGCTGGCTGAGGCTGAGTCAGATAAGCAGCAGAACTTCCCATAAATCTGTCCTCATCCTGCATCAGAAGCACCAACTCAATATGAATTTCACCTATAGTTTAGGTTTTTAAAGAAGTCATGTTCATCTGTTTTTTGTCCATGCCTTATCTTTACAATTCCAGTATTTATTTCTTTGCCCTTTTTCTCCAAGTGTAGGTCAGGGAGATAGCTCAGTGACACAGCGCCTGCCTGGCAAGTGCAAGGTCCTGAGTTTGATTCCCAGTAAACCTCCCTCCTGCCCCTCTCTTCTAAAAACTCTCCAAATGTAATCCACAACTCAAAGCAAGAAATCAAAGTTCCCACTGTCACCATCTTGCTTGTGATGGCCTTATATGGGCTTAAGAGCTTTATCCTCCCCTCACTGTGCTTTCTGCACCTCTTGGACTGACACAGAAGCCGGGTTAAAGCCATGCCATTTCTGGTCAAATCCACAAGCCATTTACAAACCTTAGGAAGGCTCAGAGTTCACGGCTGTCCAAGGTTTGGCCAGGGGAGGACTGAGATGCTTAGAAAGGTCAGCCAAACAGGCAAGTGGGTACAGCCACTGAGGCTACAGCTTTGGGTCCAATTTGATATTTACATGGGAGTTAGGGGCACAGGGTGGCTAGTGCTGGGCCACAGCTAGGCAATAAGCCCCAGATTCAAACCAGCCTGGCTGGAGTGAGCTTCTGGTCTACAGTTTCACACTGGGTTGCTTCCAACTACTAGTTCTTTTGAACCTTTACCATCTTCTAAATGTAAGAAAGTATGTCCTTTCTCATTAGCCTTCTCCTTCCACAATTGTTTCATTATTATCAATTATTTTTGGTGCCTACTTCACATTAAAAACCTGCTCTGGATAAAGAGATAATGAATACTAAACTATAATAAAAACTTTAACATTCACTGGCCAGGAACTAGTCTAGAGAGGGAGGCCTATCTTTGCAGATAGTCCAAGATCAGAATAGAGGAGAGAATATTTAAAGTGGTTAAAAATTTGTGTATCTTTAAGATCATTACATATAATTATTAAAAGAATAAATATAAATTATTTAGTAATTCAACAGTACATGCTTTAGGCTTCTTTCTCTATCCTTTATCTCTTCCTGCAGACGAGATAAGTAACATAATCGGAAAATTCAAATTTTCAAAAAGGCCTGAGGGAGTTGAATGCATACACCCTTTCTGATAATCCATTTCTAAATGTTCTTGCATATCAAATTTTCATTTTTACACTTCCTTGTACATATATCCCATGTTCATCACAAAGCTGGTTAGTTCTTTCATTAAAGCAATGTCCACACTTCAATGAAATCCTTATGTTTACAGGGGATAGTAAAACACTGTTTCTTTTCCCTGAAAAATCTTGTGAAGTAGGCACAAGGTCTGCTTGGTGTAGAAGGAAGACTGCTATGTTATGTAGTTAAATCTATGAGGAAAATAAATGAGATTGCAGTGGTAAGATTCACCAGTTCTGAAGTAGGGACAGATCCTTGGCTTATAAGAGTAAAAGAGAGCTGGGAATATAGCTCAGGGACACAAGCGCCTGCCCAGCAAGTGCAAGGTTCTCAGTTCAATTCCTGGTACCCGACCCTCCCAAAAGAGAGGAATTTGAGAAAACACACTGAATGAGTTCAAATATTTAGCTATACTCCTTAATGAACTTGGGGGAATTCTTAAACCTCAAAATTAATTTGTGAGATTAAAAATCACTAGAAATTACTGTAGAAGTCTTCACTAAGTGGCAAATATGTATAATTTCCTAGGTATTGCAAGAATCTGACATGGAAAGTGCTATCTTCAGGCTTACAATCTACCTATAAGTAGCTACACATTCAGGCTTTGCAGATATGTTCACAAGTGTATCTGAGTCAGCATGGGATGCTAATACCAAAAATTGGGCCACTTAAACAATAGATATTTGTTTCTCACAGTTCTGGAGGCAAGAGGTCCAAGACCAGGACGCCAGCATGGTGGGGTTCTGGTGAGGATTCTGTCTTTTTATCATGAACCATGAAGAAGGCTACACCATTACCACCCATTACCTCCCAGGAGCCCCACCTCCTAATATCATCACTTTGGAGATTTAGGCTTCACCATGTAGATGTGGAGCAACATAATTCAGCCTACAGCCAGGGGCAGCCTGTTCACTAGCTCCTCTGAAAACTACTTTGACCAGTGTGTTCACCAAAGTTCTTTTGCTATGACAGAACACCAGACATAACAAGCTTATAAAGAGAAAAGGCTTATTCCAGCTCAGTTTGGGAGGTTGCGGCCCACAAACACTGGGCCTACTTCCTCTGGGCTGGTGCCGAGGCAGCACAGGATGGCAGGAGTGTGAGGCTGAGCAAAAGTGCTTATGCCACAAGCCTAGGAGCAAAAGAGTCAGAGCTCCTGAAAAGGAAATAAAGAGAACTGTTCCCCTCCAAAGTCAAACGTCAAAGGAGAAGTTTAAGGACTAAATCCTCCTCAGGGGTTCACCCCCAGTGATCTAAAGACTGCTCAGTGGCCCCAACCTCTTATTAGATTTTCTCTAGATTCCCAGGAGCACTTACCTGGGGACCAGCCTTTAACACAAAGGCCTCTGGAGACATTAAAGATCCTGAATGTAGCAACCACAGAATCACCGAAGGTTCCTTCCACAGCCATACAGTGCTACATGATAATCACTGTCCCCCACCTCCTATCCTCCACCCAGCTGGCTCATCAAACCTAGATGAGCCCTCTGGAGGCCAGAAATCAATGAGATGCTTTCCGGAGAATCTGATCTAGAAAGAGACTCTGAATCACAAACAGATGACTGAGACAAGGACACAGAGGGCAAGCAAGGCTAGAGAAATAGATAAACGCCGGGCTCCTCATTCTAACCATGGCCACCCACACTTTGTTTTGAGATCACCCGCTGTATGTTTAAATAAAATCTCCCTTGAGCCAACTTAGGGAGAGACTCCACATGTGTTAAACAACAGATGAAAAGAACTATGGTCCTCACTCACCAGTCACGCGATCCTAGACAAGACACTTATCTCTAGCAGCCACAGCTCCCTCCACAGTAGAATGAAGGTCTGCCTGAGCAGAAGACTGGGGGACTAGGTGAGCGAGATAGGAAAGGAAACATGGGAAGGACACATGAAGGACTCCAGGACCCCTGACAGCACCATCACCTCTGGTCATCGAGACTATGGAGGGCTCCATTAAAGAAAGGACATTTCAGCTCACCTTGAATTTGAAGAAGAGGTAGAGCCAGATTAGGAGAAGACTCTCAGAGAGAAGGAACATGGGGGGAAGCTACACATGATGGCCCATAAGGGAGCACGGACAGAGACAAATTCCTTCTTGTGAGCAACAACTGACAGACAGGACACCAACTGTGAATTCATGGCTTCTACTCTGTAATCACCACATGGCCTCCCACGATTCACAGCACTTTGTGAATGGTATGCACAACAGCCCATATTACAGAGCTAAAATGAAAGAAAGGTAACCGTTCCACCCCAAAGTCAAAACTGAAGGGGAAGAGAGATTTAAGGATCTAACATATTAGGAACCCAGTGATGGGAAAACTGGCGATGGCTTGAACATATTTGAGCAACATAAAAACTTTGGTATCCAAGGAAAAACCCCATAAATATTGGCTTGAGTCCTTTTGAGATAGAAGATTAGGGTATGGCAAAGCTGGCTGGGAAAATCTTCCTGACCTGTTAACTACAAGATCCGGAAACACATGCACAGAGCAGTTCTCAAAGCCCTGCACTGGGACTTCTGAGAATTCCAGCAGGTTTTCAACTGGATGGCCTAGAACTGACATCAGCATGAGGAGTGGGATCCCAACATGGCTCTCAGGACATGTAAGCAGAAGTTCCTGAAGGTTCTCTCCAGATGCAGGCAGCAGAAAAGGATACAGATACCAAGAAGAGGTCATTATAGTGGCTTTCCTGCAATAGCCTGCCCTATATTTCTCCAGGGTGTACTTTTATCTTGCTTTTTCTCTTTTACTCAGCCCAAGCTCAGCTCACTTTGCAGAGCCAGTTTCTCCCTCAGTCTTCACTTTTACTTTTTCAAAAACTTAACCACTGTGTTTTGCTTGTTTTGTGCAATTCTTTGTTCCAGACAAGAAGAACCTGGAATCCAACCCCAGGAGGAACTGTGAGCTCCAGAAAAGCCGAGTTTACTTGGTGAGCCACTTTTAGAAAGAGCTACCCAGTAACAATTTTGTTTAGATATTAAAGAAAAGGTGATCCTAGAAACAAAATAATATGAAAACTTTTTGATTATAAAATAGGGATAAAGTCATAGAAGCTTCTAGGCTGCAAAAGAAAAAGAATAAAGCTACCTATAAAAGAAAAAGGAGGCGATTAGCAGAGAAAACATCTGTGCCACTGAATTGAGGAAGATAATAAAAAATGTTTGTGGAGTTGAAACCGACTGCTACAGAATTAGAGGCATACCCAGTAAGTTTATGTGTTAGAGCAAAGACTCTCCAGACATGCAAGAACTCAGACAATGTACCATCTGTTACTAGGTTCTGGAGTCTCTAAGAGATGATTTCTATGTCCTTTCTGTCCCAAACAAAGAATTGAAAGAAACAAAAGTGGTAGCAGTTTCCCATTTATTAGAGGTAGGACAAATTTTTAAAAAGGGTAGGTGAAAAACAGACTCTGACTCTGAGTAAATTTGGGCTGAGCAAAAAGGGAGGGAAAAATAAAAATAAACATACAAGCACACTTTAGGGCTTAGAGCATGGGGCGGGCTATCTTGAAGAGGCCCAGCAGTGATAGAGCGCTCCTAATGGTACCTGTCTCCTTTTCTTTTTTCCCATACTGACATCACATACGAGTCAGCCTATGAAAAACCTGCTGGAGACCAAGTGTGGTGGTACACAATTACAATCCCAGCACTTGGGAGGCTGAGGCAGGAGGATCACTGTAAATTCAAAGCCAGCCTGGACTACATAGTGAATTGAAGGCCAGCCTTATATGTAGAGAGACCCTGTCTCAAACACAACAACACAAAACCCTGATTGAGTTCTCTAGAGAAATCTACAGGCAGGGTTCTGAGAATTATTCTGCACGTATGTTCTTGGAACTGGTCATGCCTCTCCTCCCACCCACTTTAAGGCATGCACTAGCTGCATATCTCACACATACTTTAAGAAGATAATGTACATGAGAAAGCACTTAAGCAAAGGACAGGATGTGGCTTACCAAAAACAGTGGTAATAAAAACAGTAAAGCTGTGAGGAAAGCCTGACATGGATGTGAAAATAATGTAATAGTTAAGAAAAATGTTTTTTAGGGTCACAAGGGCAAAAATTAAAGAAGACACACAGAACTAAAATTCCAAGTTGTCCACAAAAGCTAAAAAATGAAAGCAAACACAAGTCAAAACCTACATATTTTTGTCTTGTGAAAGAGTATTTTAAGTAGTGGTTAATTTTTAACATCCATAGAGAAATATGGGTTAAAAACATTCTTGTTCAAAATTTCAAGATAAGCCCCAAAAGAAACAAAAAGTAATAATGAAAATCTGACATATTCTGTACAAGACAGGAAAAGAAAGTATTTTGTGTTTTTAAAAATTTTTTTCCAATTAGATTTTATTGGTATATTTTAAACATATAGTGATCACATTTCTCAGAGCATTTGTACCTGTATGTGACATAACTTGTTCCTTTTCCTTCCTTCCCATTCCCGTCCCCTCCCTTCCACCGCTCCTCCATCCCCATTTACAAAAGCATTGTTTCCATTTTTTCCTCCTTTTCTCATTATTTTTTAACTTTTCCTTCTTCCCCTTGCCCCTTCCCCTCCCTTGTTCCCCTTCACATTTGAACATTTTCTTCGTATTTCACAATACCTATTATACGTCTTGGTCCTTATTTACACTTTCAGTTTGTCACACACATGTGGTATTTACACATGTGTCCAATTTATTTCGCTTAGGAGTATGGTCTCAAGGTGCATCCATTTACCTAGAAATGTCTTGAGCTTAACTGTCTTTATGGCAGAATAGTACTCCATTGTATTTTTTAAAAGACCCCACATCTTCTTTATCCATTCACCAGTTGATGGGCATTTGGGCCATTTCCAAGATTTGGCTATTACAAACTATGCCACTATAAACAAGAAGTATTTTGAGTACTATAAAAATTTATAAAATTCAAAGGCAAGATGTGATATGAGCTGTCTAATACTACAGCCACCAGCCACAAAGGGCCATCTAAATTTAGTTAAAATAAAATACAGCATTCAGAGCTAGGCATGATAGCACATACCCATACTACCAGAATTTCAGGAGCTGATGCAGCATCTTGGGTTCAAGACCAGCCTAAACTATATTAGAGAGACCCTGGCTAAAAAACAGCAATAAAAATAAATACATTCAGCTCCTCAGTCCTGCCAGCCACATCTCAAATTTTTAATAATACCACATGACTAATGACAACCAAATTGGACATTTCTGTTATCTCAGAAAATTCTTCCAAACAACAAAAGAATCCACATAAAAGTACTGCATGATCTTATTTACGTTAATAACTCATAAAACTGCAAAGTGTGGCTTTAACTCTTATTTTAACTGGCACTTCTAGAAAATGGGAATGATAAGAGGTTTCTCATTTATATTGTATGAATTTCTAATAAGCATATTTTACTTAGTAAAACTGATTTAATGTATTTTAAAATGCACTAACAAATCAATCTTCTTTCTTGAACTTGGGACAGAACTGTTAAAAGTGATTTATGTAGAATTACAGCATACACTGGAGCTAATTAACAGAGGTGGCTAAGCACATGCTGTACCCTTTGAAATTTTCTGTATTTTAGTCAACCTCTGGAAAATATTCAGGGTCAGAGAATGAAATCATTTTCTCAGATGCAAATCTCAACTGATACTTAATCATTTAAAACTGCATTTCTTGAGCTGAGGAAGCCCCTTGGGCAAGGGCTGCTAATATCGATTTCCATTTAGATTTCTGCAGTTGATAATAGATCAAATTTCAAGAAAGGGTAACTACGTTATCGCTTATAAATTTTCTCATCATGAGAAACATCTACTGAAAGTTATAATGAGTTTTTGTATTTTCCTACTGATTCTGGTATAGGGGAAATAAACGTAACACTCAACTTGTTAGATGTTTGATAGGTCAAGTTTGTGTTTTTTTTAAATCAAAGAATGAATTTAAGGAACAACAGAAGTTAAGAGTAGGACATATTTAGAGAGACAGTTCTTGAGAGAAGGAGGGGACTGGAAAAACGGGTTGTCGTGGACCCCATTCTGCAGAATAAGTTTTATAGAGCAAAATTACAAGATGGGATCAAAATCACAAGCTGGGTACAAAATCATGAGGTGGGTACAAAATCATGAGGTGGGCACAAAGCGGGACAAAACTATGGTCAAGCAATACGATCATAAGTTTAACAGTTTAGGTAGTATGTATTTAACGGAGAAGCAAGTCACATAGGAAGTGTACATGGAAAGAACAAGGACCTTTTCAGGCAGAGATGAACCAGGGAGTTCTGGTCACCCAGCAGGATGACTGATGTTAAGGTTAATTTATTGTTTATCTCTCTGGGAGGCAGATAGGCCTGGTCATTCTGTCTTTATCTTGAGGCCTGGTCTCCAAAAGATATGCCTCTGGCCACAGCTATAGTATGTTTTCATCTTTTGTACTGACTCCCTTGAGGGCCCAAGCCCTGCCTGACTGCATATAATATTTTTACTTAACTAAGCTGTCTATAATAGTTCCATACAGCTAAGGAGACATTCTCATAGTTAAGTTCAACAATAAAGTTAAATACACTAAAATACACTGTACCAAGAGTTTCAATTTTTCTCCTTAAATTGGTTATATATTCTGTGTTAAAAGAATTCCAAAGCAAGGTTATATTCTTTGTTAAAAGAATTTCAAAGTATTCAACTTAGTCAAATCCAGGTCTTCAATATTTATTTTTTTATTCCATCAGATTTTATTGGTACATTCTAGATACACATAACAATCACATTCATCACAGAGAATTTGTTCCTGTATATGATTTAACCTATTTGTTTTTTTCTCTCCCTATTCTCCCTCCAATCCCTCCTCCCTCTCTATTTACAGAAGTTTTGTTTCCATTTTTTTTCCTTCTTTTCTCATTTTTTTCCTTTTCCTTTCTCTTCAATATTTCTAAGAAAAGAATTATTTAAAATGTCTAAACCTGCCGGGTGGGTGGCTCACACCTGTAACCCCTGCACTTGGGAGGCTGAGGGAGGAAGATCACAGTGAGTTCACGGCCAGCCTGAAGTGCATAGCAAAACCCTGTCTCAGGAAAGACCAAAAACAAAAACAACAGCGACAAAAAGCCTCAACCCTCATGTACTAAAACTATATCATATCTACCCCAGAGACTTAAAATTAGTCATTTATCTGCCAAGAAAGACATCTTTATATAGGTTTATTTTATTCCCTACGTAAGTATTCTTAGGAGCTAGTTCACCACAGTGAATTTTGCGGGAGAAGCTCTCTGAGTGGGAAGAGGGTGAAAAGCATCCACTTTCATAGGATATACGCATTCTGAAAGTACTGGCAAGCCAAAGACAGAACTGCTTTTGTTACCAACTTAAATACTCATTTTACTTAAATCAACTGTGTGACTGTTACCAAAACTGGACAATATACTCAACGTAGGCTGGAGATAATAACCCCTATCAGGTGCACTGCACAAATGGAAGCATTACACAGCTCCAGGGCAAGAAGATCATGAACTTTAGGCACTTCTTCAACAATCTGCCCTCCCCTCAATCTCCCAAATCTCTTCAGAAGAAAACAACAATGGCTTTAACATACAAAAAAAATCAGATGAGTATTAAATATTAAAGATTCTTGAGTACTCTACCAACTAACCTCAAATCCAACTGTAAAAATTCCTAGTAAATTCCTCCTCCATGTAACCCACAGCAGAACAGAAACCTTCAGTCATTTGGACTCTTTGGTTTTTCCTATGGGAAGTGGCACTGAGGCTAATTTTTATCTATGTAGAAAGTCTCAGTATGGAAAGAAAACTATAAGCAAGATTACCTTAGAACTTTCAATTTGCTTGAAAGTTTTCAGGCTTTCCCAAGCTCTTTATTAAGATCTACTTACTTTCTCCTTATTGTAAACGATGAGTTAAAGCAAGTTATTAAAAGTATCTAACCACTGGGTGTGGTGACACATGCCTGTAATTCCAGCACTCGGGAGGCAGAGGCAGGAGGATTGTTGTTGAGTTTGAGGCCAGCCTGGGCTACAAAGTGAGCTCAAGACCAACCTGAACTGCATAGTGAGACCCTGTCTCAAAAAGACAAAAAAAAAAAAAAGTCTCTAACCATCTATTAGCCTAGTTGTAATCTGCCATACACTGCTTAAAAATAATAAAGCTGCACTTTACAGTCTTGCTAGTTTGAAGCTGATAACCTCTCCCTGTCTCCATTCTTTTGGGAATCCATGACATTTGTATAGTGGTATACCTCTGCCGTACTTGGGTAAACCAAAAAGCTAAAGGTTACATTATCCATGAAAGTAAGACATAAAGATCGTAAGATTCAAATATTTTATAAAACTTACATTATTGCTTTTTTAAACATAAAACATCTCACATATATTTCATTCATGGACTTTCAGCATTATCTGTAAAATGAAATGCCTTCTGTAGTCCATAAAGAAAATTCTACTAAAAAAAGAGCATACACAGTAATATGTACATTTTGGTGTAGAATAAAAGTCTCAGAAATAAACCAAGAATAAGAATCTCATTATTTTTCTTTTATTTGCGGACATACAGTTCAATACCATGTATTAAACCAACCAGTAAATACACTGAGTGTAGGGGTAAATTAATTCTTCTAGGCCACAAGGGCACTACTGATTTTTACTCTGTCCTGTGCACTGGCCAGTGCCTAACAGCCTCAAGGTGAGTGCCTGTTAGAGGGAAAGCGCTCCCCTGCTTGTTCCCCAAGGGCTCATTACTTGTTACTTACTTAAACTGGTAGAGAAAGAAGAGGCGAAGTATACAAAACAGGAGCCTTCCAAATTTGGACATTTACACACAGGAGCTACTGAAGAAAACCCGGGTTTCTACGAGACAGCAGCGTCATACACAAGCTAAGTCAGACACAATCGCCCCCCCATCTGGCACTGTCTAAATTCAAATCCAAAAAAGCCGCCCCACAAGAGCAGCAACTTGGAGTCTTACTGATCGCCTCACATTTGAACAGACCACAATAAGCCCATTATATCAATCTTTTCCCAGTAGAAACTGTTATCATGTTACCTGGTTTTGGTTAAAGCACTTCAGTCCACTGGGCCTCCCTAAGTTTTGATTAAATGTGCTGAAGCATAATTAATGTGCCGATGTACAAAGCTGAAAACCTCTGAAGTGATCTGAGAAGGCCGCGGAAGCTGGGCTGGGAACTTCGCACAGCCTGTAGCAGGGCGCCAGGGGACGGTCTGAATCAGCTCGATGGGCGCACGGATGAGCAGTTCTTAGTACCCTAGACATTCCCTACTCTGTAAGCAAAGAAGCTCTAACCGAAACCCCAGCCTGGGATATCAAACGAAGAACAATAAGCAGAAATGGCAAGTGGGGAGAGGGAAGCCTAAGGTCTCCCCAGAAAGGTAACAGACAGGAGCTGGACTTATTTCAGAAATCCATCCACTTGTTTCTCTTATAGGCCCATTGCTAGCAAGAGAGTTGTGTTTTAAAAACACGTATTTAGCTACCACGGGCAAGTTTCTTTCACTGCATATAGAGAACTCAGGCTCGGATTTCTGTACAATTTCCCTTGCTCTTTAAAAAACAAAATCTAGACTTGAATGATAACATTCAGTACTTGCAGCTGCCACTGAAATGCTCACTGAAAATCTTTTTTTTTAACAGCAACTTTTCCGTGGGAGAGATGTGTAGTCAGCTTCTCTTTTTCTTAATCTGTCATTCACTATTCTATAGCGCAGTAAAGGTCAGTGAAGATTTCTGTCTTGAAGTGACCTAAAATAGAATGCCATAATTTTGCGTTCTCAATCAGCGATCATCGGAAGACTCTCCCCACGAACTGAACAAATGAGCCATCTGTGACTCAGGCCTCATCTCCCGTTTTTAGGCTGACCCACTTCTACAGTCCCCGGGTTCGCACAATCTCACTTTTCAGGGGGCAGCAGGAACTGCTCTCTGCCAGCACGTAGTTTGAATCCGAAAGGGCGGAGGGGCGATGCAGAGCGCACCTCGGCCAGGACCCCCGCCGGCCTCTTGGAAGAGGGCTTCCATCGCAGCCTCAGCCCGAAGCGGTCCCTCCTCGCAAGGGAAGGCGAAGGAAGCCCTGGGGCAGAGAAGTAGGGCCGGCGCCGGGGACACGGGCTCGGACGGGCGCTCGCGTGCCGGGCGCGGCCTCACCGCGCTCCGAAGTCGCCCCCCGGTGGCAGAGGCGGCCCGAGCGGGCGGCGGGGAGCCCGCGGAGCCCGACGAGCGGGCCGAGCAGGTAGCAGCGCCCACGGGGAGCGGTCAGAGCACAGGCGCCAGGGCCCGCGCCCGGGAAGGCCGCGGCGGGATGGGGCGGGCGGGCCGGGCGGGACCGCGGCAGGTGACAGCGCCGGGCGGAGCCGGGCCGCCCCGCCCACCCGCCTCTCGCCCGGCGGCCGGTCTCCGCCGCGCGGCAGGGCACGGCGGGGACGGTGGCAGGGAGCGGGCCCGGGCGGCGGCGGCCCGGCGCCGGAGCCAGCGGACCCGAGGTGCGCGCCGCGCCCGCCCTGTCAGCCGCGGCCCCGCGCCGCCTCCTACCCCTTGGCGTGCTCCGTCTCCTCCTCATTGTCCCCGTCTATCCCGCACGTGTCCTGGTCGTCCAGCTCCAGACTCTGCTGGCTGGCCGCAGACTCACTGTCCTCCGCCATCGCGGCGGCGCGGCTGGGAGGCGGGCTCCGAGCGGCGGGCGCGCGGGCAGGGTGCCGAGCAGCTCCCTCTAGTGCCGCCAGCCGTCCTGCTCGCCTGCCTCACCGGCTTCCGCGCTCGCCCCGCCCACCAGGCACGCCCCCGTCGGCCTCTCCCCGCCCCCTGCGTTCCCGCCCACCTCGGCGTGAGCCACCCGCCGCGCTCGCCCCGCCCACCCACCGGCCCCGCCCACCCTCTCTCTTTCCCACGCGGCCTCGGAGCAGGGCGGGGGCTCCGGCTCGAGTCCACGCTCGCGGTGGTCGCGTCGGCGTCTTGGGGACGCGGGTCGTGCGGTGTAACAGCCCGCGGGGCCTCCCGAGCTTCGCAGTTTCCGAGCTCGGGCGCCCCTCATCCACGCGCTCTTGTGACCCGCCCCCCTCTTCCAATCCGGCACCGCGTACTCCCCGTGCGACCCCTCGCCGAGGCGTAGGAGCTGTCGCTGCGGGGGGGCGTCGTCCACTGCCCACCTTGCGGTCCCCAGGTGAAGAAGGTCCGGGCCAGACGTCAGTGGCCTGGGCTTAGCCCGCCGGTCTGTGTCCCCCGCGGAGGAGGCCTCTGCCTGCGGCCCCCACTGTAGAGCGCAGTCCGCCGTCCTCTGCTTTCCCGACCTGGTGGGTTCGAAGGTCCTGTCAGACCGCCGGGAGGCTAAGCAGTGGTTTTACCAGGCAGCGGTTAGACAGTTACCAGAAACTGTTGTAGGGAGGAAAACTAGATCGTTTGGTTTTATCCTTAAACACAACGTGCATCCCGGGCTGACCGCAAAGTAGTGATCTTCCTGCCTCAGCCTCCCAGAGTCCTGAGATTACAGGATACAACACCGTGCCTATGAAAAGAATAAAAAGCCACCTTAAGTTTTTGGTATGCTTTATTTACAAAAGATATTGGAAGCATTTTGTGGCTTCTGTTTTCCCCGCAAGAAGACGCTTAATGTAAGATGCACTGAGACAGAGGTATCTAAAGTCAAAATCCGCAGAGTGATCGCCAAGTCCAGCTGTTTGGTGTTGAACCGAATGCGGTTCTGTAAGAAGTGCAAATAGGGCCAAAACACAGAGAAATACAACCTTATCTCTGAACAATTGCAGCTGTTTCTGAGACAGGCACGCGTGGGCTCCGACTGCAGACCTCCGGATAAAGGCAAATGCAGAGCAGTGTGGTTTCTGCAGCTCGTCTCTGGGAACGCGAATAGATGCGGAACTGTAACCTGCTCGGGTAACCAGCAGGGGCCTGACCATGAGGAGTTTACCAGATTAGGCCCTTGCAGCCTGGAGAAAGGGTCTCTCAAAGATTAAAAACAACATAAAACAAACCAAAGGAAACTCAGCAGACAGATATTTATTTGAATTTTCAGGCAGCATTGACTAAGAACCTCTCAAAAAAAGCCCTAAAAAAGCAAACAATTCTGGGATAAAATGAGACCATCAAAAGTCAATCAAACACCGGGAGACAGTAACAACCAGAGAACATCTGTTTGCTGAATGAAGTCAGCACAGAGCTTTGCTGAAGTATTCTGTGCTACCAACATTCCTCAGCAGTCCTCTAAGGAGAAGTTTGCATATGACCCCAGGATCCTAAATCTTATTGCATGGGTAGAAACCCACTGTGTTTTTAATATTATTTTTCTTCTTTTACTAGCTTTATCCCAGGACCAAGCGGGGTTTTCTTTTTGGAACCTCGTTCCATGTTTATCCAGGGGACCACACTGTTGTCTGTGTCACAGGAAGACCTTGGGAATTTCTTCTTCTGCCTGGCTTATCTTCTGTACAGATGTCTGATGATAGTTGTATGATTGGTCTTGCTTTATGGCGGTAAAATACACAACATGAAGTTATGATTTCCCATTTTAGGTGTATAGTTTGTATGACAGGGCAAGTGTATTTAACACTAGTAATCTCCAGAACATTTTTTTTTTTTTTTGCAAAACTGAGACTGTGCCTATTGAATATCTCCTCTTTCCAGTCTCAGGCAACCACCACTCTTCCTGTTCTTCTCTAGATCCCTGGAGACTGGTTTTTTTGTGACTGGTTTATTTCACACAATATAATGTCCTCATGGTCAGTCCATGTTACAGCATATGTCAGAAAATCCTTTTTAAGTCTAAATAGTATTCTATTGTGTGTATACACTACATTAATTTTTTTGTCTTTTTGAGACAGGGTCTCACTATGTAGTTCAGGCTGGTCTTGAGCTCACTTTGTAGCCCAGGCTGGTCTCAAACTTACCACAATCTTCCGGACTCAGCCTCCTGAATGCTAGGATTGTAGGCGTGCACCACCACGCCGTTACACTACATTTTCTCTATCCATTCATTCACTGGTAGATATAGGGTTCTTCTAACTTCTGGCTACTGTGCACAATGCTATGAATATCTCTTCAAAACTTGCTTTCAGATGTTTTGGGTTCATATACAGCAAGGAAGTTGCTGAATCATATGGTTATTCTGGCTAATTTTTTGTTTGTTTGTTTGATACAAGTTCCCGCTATGCAGTTTGAGCTGGCCTCCAAGTCACAATGACCCTCTTGCCTCAGCCTCCCAAATGCTGGGATTACAGGCATGCACCACCATGCCCACTCTAATTTTTTTGAAGAAATGCAATACTGTTTTCGACAATAGCTGCAGCATTTACAGTGTACAAGTGTTGAGCTCACTCCGTACCTTCTTCAAGCTTGCTAGTTTTCCTTCCCTCCCTCCTGCCTCTCTCCTTTCTTCTCTTCCTTCGTTCCTTTCTTTTTCTTTCATTAAGTTGTAGTAGTCCTAATGGCTGTGGGAGAAATAACTTCTTAATACAACCAAGGACTTATTACAACACTGATTCTACTTACCAAGTGTGTTTTTAACCCAAAAATAAATAAAATGTTTAAAGCCGCATATCCTACAAGGCTGGACTGAGTGGTCGTTATTGTTATGTACAGGAGACTGTGCAGTGACACATTTGCAGACATCTTAACTACAATGTAAAAAATTCACACGTCAATCTATTTTGGGGAGCTTATTATGCATTA
This sequence comes from Dinomys branickii, assembly GCA_004027595.1. Classification (NCBI taxonomy): domain Eukaryota; kingdom Metazoa; phylum Chordata; class Mammalia; order Rodentia; family Dinomyidae; genus Dinomys; species Dinomys branickii. Next base: position 8,950 of record PVLD010007480.1, on the reverse strand, counting down.
GTTATAAAGTAGTACTACACAGTACTTAACCTCAAAACATACTTGAATATCGTCCCTTATTCTCTATTTTTTTTTTCCGGGACTGGGGATCGAACTCAGGGCCTTAGTGCTTAGTGGCAAGCACTTAGCCCACTGAGCTGTACCTCCAGCCCGTCCCTTATTCTCTAAATACTATAATGTGAGTAGGCAGCGGGGTGGGTGGAGCTGGGATTACAGTGAGGAGCAGTTGAAGGTTTTGGCAGCAGGTCTCCAGATGGAAGGGTGAGGAAGCTTATACGCTGAACACTGGAAACGTAAAGCTTCGTTTTAGGTCCATGCGTGCTCACCCACCTACACTTGTCTGTTTGCTCAACAGATAATAAATGCTTGATAGAGTTTCAGGGATTTTTTTCTTCCATCAGGTTTTATTGGTACATTTCAGAGACACATAATGATCACACACATCATAGAGAATTTGTACCTGTGCATGATAGAACTCGGTTCTTTTTTTCCCTTTCCCTTACCTTCCCATTTACAAAAGCTTTGTTTCCGTTTTCCCTTCTATTCTTACTTTTTTTTACTCTTTCCTTTCCCCCACCCTCTATTCCCCTCCCCATTTGGATATTTTCTTACTATTTCACGATACCTAATATACATTTTGGTCCTTATTTACACTTTCAGTTTCTCACACCAGAGAAACAATGTGGTATTTACTCATGTAAGTCCAATTTATTTCACTTAACAGTATAGTCTCAAGGGGCATCCATTTACCTAGGAATGTCTCAAGCTTATCCTTTTTTATGGCAGAGTAATAATCCACTGTATAAAAAACCACATCTTCTTTACACATCCTTTGGTTGATGATCATTTGGGCTGTCTTCAAGATTTGGCTGTTAGAAACCATGCCAGTATAAACATGGGAGTACATGTACCACTGTGGTACGATGTTTTTAATTCTTTCGGGAAGACACCCAGAAGGAGAATACCTGGGTCCAATGGGACCTCTAGTCCTCGTTTTTTGAGGAATCTCCACACTGATTTCCACAGTACTTGCACCAGTCTACACCCCCACCAACAGTGAAGAAGGGTTCCTTTTCCCCAATAGCCCTACCATCATTTGTTGCTGGTTGATTTCTTGATGGTAGGCATTCTTTCTGGGGTAAGATGGAATCTCAGTGTTGTTTTTTTAATTTGTATCTTTTGATTGATGTTGAACCTTTTTTCATATATTTATTTGCTCTTTGTACTTCATCTGAGAAGCCTGCTTTTGGGTTGGATCTTTAAATTTGGGGGGATTGATTTTTCTTCAGTTCTTTACATATCCTCAATAGTAATCCTTTGCTTGAGGAACAGCTGGCAAACATATTTTTCAACACTGGTTTATCTCTTCACTTGGTGGTTTCTCTTACTGTGCAAAAGCTTTTTAATAAGATGAGATCCCAGTTGTTAATTCTTTGCGATAGTTCCTGTGAAATCAGGGCTTTGTTGATAAAGTCTTTCCTACACCAGTGTCTTCAAGAGTTGTATCTATTCTGTCTTCCAGATTTAATGTTTCTGTTTTAATATTTAGATCCTTGATCCATTTCAACTTTAGTGTATGGTAAAAGATATGGGCCCAATTTTAATCTTTGGTATGTGCAAAGCCAGTTTTTCCCAGCACCATTTATTAAAGAGACTATCTTTCTTCCAGTGAATATGTTTCGCACCTTTGTCAAAAATAAGGAGGCTAAATATGTCTGGAGTTGTTTTTGCATCTTCTAATCTGTCCCATTGATCCTCAGGTCTGGTTTTTTTTTTTTTTTTTGCCAGTACCATGCTGATTTTATCACAGTAGCTTTATAGTATAATTTTAAGTTGGAAAGTGCAATGCTCCCTGCCTTGCCTTTGTTGCCCAGAATTGCTTTGCTAGTCGAGGTCTCTTCTGGTTCCAAAATAATTTTAGGATTGTTTTATCTATTAGTATGAGATATGCTATTGGAATTTTGACTGGAATTGCATTAAATCTGTATAACAGTTTTGGAAATATGGCCATTTTCACTATGTTGGTTCTTCCTACCCAAGACCAAAGGATGTCTTTCCATTTCTTGATAGCCTCTTTCATTTCCTTGTTCAGAGCACTGTGGTTTTCAATGTAGAGGTCTTTTATATCCTTCATTAGATTGATTCCTAGGTATTTCATTTTCCTAATGCTATTGTGGAAGGTCTTGTTTCTCTAATTTCTCTCTCAATGAGTTTGTTACTGGTGTACAGGAAAGCTATTGATTTTTGAATGTTGACTTTGTATCCAGGTATGCTACTAAATTTGCTTATTAAATCTAGAAGTCTTTTGGTGAGGTTTTTTTTGGGGGTTATCTATGTAGGGTATCATGGCATCCATGAATAATGATAATTTAACTTCTTCTTTTCCTATCCTTATTCCTTTTATTTCTTTCTCTTGTCTAATTGTTCTGGCTAAAGTTTCCAGAACTACACTAAATTAAGAGTGTTGAAAGTGAACATCCTTTTCTTGTTTCTGATTTTAGACTGAAAGCTTTCAGTTTTTGCCCATTTAGTATGATGTTGGCTGTTGGCTTGTCATAGATGGCTTTTATCAGATTGAGATAAAGACCATCTCTTCCAATTTGATGTAGGGTTTTTCAATTATGAATGCGTGCTAAACTTTGTCAAAAGTGTTTTCTGTATCTATTGAGATGGTCATAGGGTTTTTATCCTTGGCTGTGTTAAGATGGTGTCTTGGTTACTTTTTTCTCATTGCTGAGACAAAATACCCAACACTCAAAATGAAGGAAGGAAAGGTTTATTTAGCTTACAGTTTGTGGAGGTTTCAGTCCATATTTGGCTGGTTCTGAGGCAGAGTAGCACATGGCAGAGGGCAAACGTTCATGGCAGCAAACAACCAGCAAATGTGTGGAATTGCAGGCAAGCAGCCTCTTTCTCTCCTTTACTCTGTAAACAGCCTGCCCCCACCGAGGGGGCGTGTAGCTCTCACACAGTCTCCATGCCCTCCTCTTCCACAGGCTCAGGATGTATACAAAGTAAGCACCCTGGGTTCCTGCTGAATCACTCAGTTAAACCTCCAGACTCCCCCAAGTTGACACAATGTATCAACCATAACAGATGGTGTATTACATTTATTGGTTTACATATGTTGAACCATCCCTGCATCCCTGGAATGAATCCAACTTGATCATGGTGTATAATCTTTTTGGTAATTTGCTGCATTCTGTTTCTAGTATCTTACTGAGGATTTTTGCATCTCTGTTCATTAGGGAGATTGGCCTGTAGTTCTCTTTCTTAGTTGGGTCCTTTTCTGGTTTTGGTATCAGGGAAATGCTTGCTTTTGGGAATGAATTTGGGAGTATTGCTTCCCTTTCAGTTTCATTAAAGAGTTTGAGAAGTAGTCATGTTAGGTGGTATTAGGTCTTCCCTAAATTTTTTGTAGAATTCAGCAACGAATTCTTCAGGGCCTGGGCTTTTCTTTGTTGGTAGATTTTTAATTATGTCTTTGATTTCATTGACTAATACTGGTTTACTTAGGATTTTTATATATTCTTGATTCAGTTTTGGTCATTCATATATATCTAGGAATCTGCCCATTTTTTTCTGTGTTTTCCATCTTATTAGAGTACAGGTTCTCAAAATAGGTATAGATGATCTTCTGGATTTCTGCATGGTCTCTTGTGATTGCACCCTTTTCATTACTCATTGAATGGATTTGAATCTTTTCTTTCCTTTTTTGATAAGGTTCATTAAGGGTTTGTTGATTTTATTTCATCTTTCAAAGATCCAACTCTTTGATTCATTGATTCTTTGTATTTTTTTTAGCCTCCATTGCATTAATTTCTGCTCTGATCTTTATAGTTTTCTCCTTTGTACATGCTTTAGGCTTGGCCTGCTCTTCTTTTCCTAAAAGTTTGAGTTTCAACATTAAGTTATTTAAACTTGCTCTGTTTTCCTGCTATGGGTATTCACTGCTATAAATTTCCCCTTAGGACGGCTTTCATTGTGTCCCATAAGTTCCCATATGTTGTATTGCCATTATCATTTAGTTGTATAAACTGTCTAATTTCTTGTTTAATTTCATCTGTGACCCATTGGTTTTTCAGGAGAGTGTTATTTAATTTCCATGTGTTTATGAAGTTCTTGTGGTTTCTTTTGCCCTTTATTTCCTATTTCATTGCACTAGTCTGATGATATACATGGGATAATTTCAATTCCTTTGCATTTACTGAAGCATGTTCTATGTGTTAGTATGTGGTCTATTTTTTGAGAACAGACTGCAGCTGAGAAGAATGTATATTCGGATGTTGTAAGGCGGAACACTCTGTAGACATCAAGTAAGTCCATTTGTTCAAATTTTGGTTCAGTTCTAATATTTCTTTTTTTTTTTTTTGAGACAAGGTCAGGCTGGCCTTGAGCTCGCTTATGTAGTCTAGGCTGGTCTCGAACTTGCAATGATCCTCCCACCTCAGCCTCCTGAGTGCTAGGATTACAGCTGTGTGCCATTGCACCTGGCCCTGTTCTAATATTTTGTTGTGGATTTCTTTTCCTAGTTGATCTGCCCATTTGTGACAGTGGAGTGTTGAGATCCTCCAATACAATTGTGTTAAATGCTTATTTGATTTTTTGTGTCCATTAGTATGTTTTACATAGTTAGGTGCACTGGTATTTGTTGCATATATATTTATGATTGCTATCTCTTCCCCTTGAATCACCCCCTTTACAAGAATGTAGTAGTGCCCATCTTTGTCTCTCTTAGTCAGTCTTGGCTTGAAAATCACTTGGTCCCCTGGTTTTTTCTAGGTTCCTGTGGCATGGAGTATTCTTTGCAGATTTAAGGAGCTGGAAGGTAAAATTTGAGGCAATGGCCTAGAATACAATTTACATACATTTTTTTTTTAATGAGGAATTTGAAGAGGTTAAGAGATAGCCCTGACAGAATGAGGCCTCAGACACTTCTGTTCCTCCTTTTGGAGCACTGCTCCACCAAGGACAAATTGCGTGAGCATGATGGCTGGGGTGCCACTGTACAGGGTGCACCCTCTCCGTCACTCCCCCAGCTGACAGCAGATGTGTGGAGGCCAGCTCAGGTCAGCTTAACTTCCTGTCTCAGCCCAGACAGAACCCACACAGAAACAGAGGACAACGCCTGAGTCCTTAACCTGTACTCATTAAAAGCATGGTTTATGTTTTCTTCTGAGGCACTTGAGGATTTAAAAGTCATTTTTGATTTAAAAAAAAATTGAGACTTTCCATTTGTACCTGCAGATGCCTAATAGATAACCCAAAGCAGAACAAAGTGTGACCTTCTTTTTGTGTCAGTCTCCTTTAGTACATTAAACCTCTGAGTTAGATCCCTGCTCAGTGCTGCATAGACATGTTCATCATTTAGGGAATGTCTGTCTAAATGCTGGCAATACAAGGTTAACTAACCCTGAATTTACATAACTCGCCACATCTCCCTCCAAGAGAATAGAAGACATTCAAACTAAGAGAATACAGAGATATTCAGCTACCAGTTAGTGTCCAGAAGTCTCTGCTCATGGCCCAAAACTATAGTCACCTTGAATTCCAGAAGAGAGTCCACAAAACCGAGACTGCCTGATGGAGTCCACTGTGAAGCAGAGCTGAGCAGGACTGAAATTAATCAATTGGCTTTTCATGTTCACCTATGAATCTGTCCAAGGCCTAGGCTCCTTGTCTGGAAATGGCAGACTCATAATAAGTGAACCTCTGTGAGTCACTAATCCCTACCAAAACCTGTAGTGGTGGATGAAGCCAGAAAGCCTCAAAGGATAAGACAAGATCACAGCCCAGGACACCTGAATCCATCTCAACTAGATAAAGACTGTAGCCTCAGGCACCTCACTCCTGGGTGGATTAATTTAATACATTACTTGGAGAAGTCCTTCTGTGGTTCTGCCCTTCTTGAGTACTCTCTTTCCTTCTTCTGATAACCAAATAAATAAGGGACACCCAGAGAAGGTTTTGGTCTTAGCCCTAAGAGAATCTAAAATTCTGTGAGAGGCTCTGATCTTCCTGGAGCCCTGAAATCATCCATTTGCCTGATTTTACTTAGCCTTTGCTGTGCACTCATTCAGAACATTACAGACCTGATCAGCCCACAAGAACTAAGAGAAATGATTAACTTGATACTGCCCCAAGCAGAGACAATTACAGAGACCATATTAAGTATGAAGGCCTTTTCCCAGAGTCCTCATGCAAAGCCACAACAAGATAATGATCACCAGACCCTAGCCTTTAGGCCAGTATGATCCTCCTCATCAGAGCTAAACCTGCTCAGCCTGTCAAGCCTAAGACCTTACGTCACTCCTGTGCCTTACCCTGATGCGTTTTTCTGTGGTAAGTGAAGAACCTACTCCCTGGGTGAGGTGAGGTCCCCATCTCCTCTCTGAGGGACCTTCTTGGACCCCCTCCAGTAATGCATGGACTTGTGAAAAATGGTGAAGAGGCCATTGCCTTAAATCATTAAATTTTAGAATTTTATTATGCAGTAGTAAGTAACTGACATCCTGAAGAAAAGCAAAGACCAAAGGAAAATCTTTTAAAAAGCTGACTCATTTATTACCATGTATTAATGACTACTGACCGTGTACCTGAGTATGTCTGAGGTAGAGTAATGCTGATCAACAAAGTTTGTTCTTACTATATCTGATAGCTCACCTGCTTCAGACTCACACTGATTTGATCTTAATTCTTTGTGAAAAAATGACTATATTTCTGATTGTTGAGGTACCCTTAACTCCAACTGAAATGTGTATTTGAAAAGTACTTCTTATGGTCATTCTTAGGGTAATTTCACCTTCTGCTGCTTATTATTCTGCTTTTAATTCTCGTTGTTCAGACCAACAAGGTAGTGCCACTGAGTACTGCAGATTAGTTACCTTATAAGACTTCACGCCAGAAATGATGGCACCCACCTATAATTCTACTCCTTGGGAGGCTGGGGCAGGAGGATTGCAAATTCAAGCCCAGTTTGGGCAATTTAGCAACTTAGTGAGAACCTGTCTGAAAGTAAAAAATAAAAAAAGGGCTGGGGGACATAGTTCAGTGTGAAGACTTGGGATTCAATCCCCAGACCCACCATAAAACAAACAGACAACAACCACTGCACCATTGATGTGTCCATCTGGTCCCTAAAGAACAAGAGGCTTCAGGATGATAACAGTGGAAACTCTAGAGGACTCAGAAGAGACGCCGTGCCAAAGGAAGCGGGCATTCATTCAATCTTCACCACCTCTCCAGCTGCCCCTGCCCTCCATCATAGGCAGCAGAGCCGGGCGGCTTTCTTATGCCATCTTCATTCAGGGTCTGGGAGCTGCCTTACTTCCAGTACACAAGGTCTCTGAAACCATGTGGCCTGCTGAATGTAAGTCTACGCAGATTTTGTCTGTCCATGTGTCACTGGGTGCTGTGTTAAAAAGCTCATTAGCTTTTGACGAATAAGATAATACAGACCAGAAGCACACTGTCCCTCTGTCAATTTTTGCTGGAGGTACTGAGGAAGCAAAAGAATCTATGCTGGCAGGTCCAAGATGAGAGCTCTTGGGCTCTCCCAGGAAGAAAGGATGAAGGAGAAAGGAACTAGTAAAGAGGGTAGGTTTAGAAGAGGAAAGAAAGGAAAATCAAGAGAGGGAGAGAAAACGAAGGAGGGGTCAGGGGAAGCAAGTGCAGCCAGAGGGCGTCAGCTGTATACAATGCAGGGAGCAGCAGCCCTCGGTCAGTGGTCTCCCTGCCCCCAGGCTCTACCAATCTCTTCAGCAGAGCTGCCTGAAAACCCTTCCATGGCCGTGTGATCATGCCAGCCCTGATTTAAGACCTTTGCAGCTCCTGACTATCTTTCGCATTGATTCCAAGCTCCTTGCACTGGCCTTCAAAGCAATCTACAGATGAACCCTAACTGCTCTCTGCGCTGACCCCTGCTTGAGCCTCCCCTTGCCCTCTGCACCTGTTACGGTTTGTGTCTGGATGTCCTACCAAAGCCTCATGTGATCCTGGGGGGTGGGCTTTTTGGAGGGGGCTGTATCTAGAGTTTGTGATTGGTTCATGGTCTAGTGCTGGGATTGGGTGTGTGAGTGCTAATCCTGCCCTAGGGCGGGTAGCCTGCCACAATACAAGGGGGGAAAAGAGGCTTGCTCCCCTCTTTGCCTTTGCTGCCTTTACTGTTTTCCAGTCATGAACTTTTGCCTCTCTGCCAACCCACCTTTCTTTGGAACCACATTATTATAAACTAAAATCTCTACAGACTGTAAGCTAAATAAACCTTTCCTCCCTTAACTTTGGGTGTTGGGTATCGTCATAGTTTGTAGTTTTTGTAAGGGGAACAATATAATACAGGACACATATTTTATAAGATTATTTATAATAGTCACCCAAAGAATGATACACAAAAGAGTGCAGGAAATCTGTCCACACAGTAAAGACCAAAGAATACATCTGTGGGCCTAGATCCCATGGAAATATCCTGCACGAGTTCAGCTGAAGACCTAGAGCCTATAACAATGTCTCATGCAGGCCTGTTTCATGGATCTGCACTGGGAAGCCCCAGAAGTCAGTGGTGGAGGCTAGAAAGTCTATGCTAGCAGGCTGAGGGATCTGCACTAGAGCCAGAACCTGAAGAGGAAATTGATAGAACCAAGACCCACACAGAACTAGACCAGACCTTCTGACATGAGAGAAGTATTTATTGGTCGGGGAGTAGCAGGCTGCCTAGCGGACCAAGGCAGCTTCGAGCTGAGCAAAGCATGCGCTTTTTAAGCTCTTACAGGGGATGAGGGGTGGGGGTAGGTGTCCACGGTCCAGAACAACCCGAGGGGAGTTGGGTTGTTTGCGGGTCAGAACAACCCGAGCAGGGTGGGTTGTCAGTACTCCCAAAGCAGATGAGGGCGGGGTTGGCTTTTGTGGCTGAGGGGAACTGAAGTGGAACAGGTAGGAGAAGGAAAGAAATATT